>PVHP010001039.1:0-117200 GCA_004024765.1 Zapus hudsonius
ACTTGGGCCAGGAAGACCGGGATGAGTACTAAGATATACAGGATCCCTTGCCACAAGGACTAATACAGAGAGCCCACGGAGGAGGATATACAACTGATCAGGGATGGGGAGGGGGGGAATTGGGGAAGTCGGGATAACAACGCATGGTTTGCCCACTAAATAATGTAACTCATTATGGACAATAAATATTAAATTTAAAAAAAAATGAGAGAGAGAAAAAGAGAGGAGAGAGAGAGAGAGATAACTTGGGCAGAAGTATCCTGCCAGAGTGGAGGTAACTTTAGAAACCATGGGTTATTGCTGGAGATGGGTCAGCCCTCTCCCCCTCACACACTGAGCTGTTCTCAGGGAGACCCAAGAGACTCCCAAAATAATATAGGCAACTGACAAAATGCTTGGTTACTTACAATAACAAGATGATGATACCCTATTGCTGAAGACACCATGGCTGTGGTCACCTATGTTGAGAAATCAAGCTGGATCTGAGATGGAAGCCATCTCCTTGTCTGATTGCTACCATAAAGCTGAAAGGCTCTGTAAAAGCTACTAGGTGAGAAAGCTCGTCAATGGTCTTAACAAGCAGTGGATTCTACAAGCTACCTAATCAACCAGCCAGGCAAGATGTACCGATGGATGCAATAGTGACACATAAGTTATGGGGGTAACCAAATGCTCTCTGATTGGGTATGAGGCCTATTTAGTGGAAGAGAATTCGTGCCTAGTACTGAGAGAACCAAGTCAAAAACCTGTGTCTTAGAAGGCCAAAGACCCTCAATGGAATCTTTCACTGTTCTTTAGCTAAATGGAGATGTTCGGGCCAATAAAAAGCTTTCTAAGTGTGCATTTAAGCCATCTGATTAATGCTGTCCTCACTATTTAAAAAAATAGATAAATAAACTTATTTATTTATTTATTTGCAAGCAAAAGAAGGCACACAGAAAGACTGAGAGACAGAGATAGAGAATGGGTGTGTCAGGGCCTCCAGCCACTGAAAACAAACTCCAGATGCATGCACAACTTTGTGCTTCTGGCTTTATGTAGTTCTGAGGAATCGAACTCAGGTCCTTAGGTTTTGAAGGTTTTGAACCACTAAACCAAATTTTCAGCCCTGTTCTCACTTTTGCTTAGAGAACCTTCTTTTCATAGATGCCAGAAAATACCAGGGAGACCCAAGACTCATCAAAATGACAAGAAGAGAAAGCCCAGGGTTTAGCATTGGGGTCATCTCTACCACACCCTCCAGGGCTCAGGGAACATTGCAGACGTAGTCACTGAAAGAAGATTAGTGCTACTCTCACTGCTAGACAGAGAACTGTCTCTGTAGAGAGTCTCCATGAAGAGCTCAACACTGAGGGAGATTTCCACCATGCCCTCCAAGGCTCAAGGAATATTGCCGAAGAGAGAGCTGAAAGAATGCAAAGAGCCACGGGAATATGTGAACTTCTCCCAGACATGAACTGACTGGTGCATTCATGAT
Source organism: Zapus hudsonius (assembly GCA_004024765.1). Classification (NCBI taxonomy): domain Eukaryota; kingdom Metazoa; phylum Chordata; class Mammalia; order Rodentia; family Dipodidae; genus Zapus; species Zapus hudsonius. The sequence goes on from PVHP010001039.1 coordinate 1,478, forward strand.
CCCACAGCCCTACAATGGTTGCTGACACCCCCACAAGACAAGAATGGTTCTGAGCCCATCAACATCTTGACATCGAAGACCAAGGAGGATAAGAGGAAGAAGACAACAAAACAAAGGAAAGACAACCTTGAAAGAGGAGGGAAGAGGAGGGTCCTCAGGGCCTGGGGGTGGGGAGCTTAGGAAATAGAACAAAAAAGAAATAAAGGAATGGGAAATACAGTCATACATTAAATTACTCATTTAAAAAAAAGCGTTAGGCACTAATTCAGTGAAGGCCAATGTGTTCTTGAAGTGACCCAGCAGGAAAAGTCACCACTCACTATTTTATATGTATGAATAGTGGAGCATACATATACTTAACAGCAGGAGCTGAGTGCTAAGTGCATGGGCAGATCACCCATAGCTATGTAACAGGTCACCTACCAATCAGGGAAAAGATCCACCCCATTCCTCTCCCTGAGGTTCAGCTTCTCACTCCCCCAAACTCATAAAAAGAACCCCAGAAAAGAATGCAACATACTTGAGTCATGTGTCCAGTCAAGCCTGCTTGGGCCCTACAGAGTGGTCTATGATTTTACTCTGAATTTAATTAATACATACTTCATACTACTAAAAAAAAATCTCTAAATCACTTAAAAACAAAGGGGATATTAATATTAATATTAACCTTAGAGAAACAGATTGTGCAGCTAAAGAAAAACCCACTGAGGATAACAACTCATTGTTTGCCCTTTAAATAATATAACTCATTATGGACAATAAAATAAAATAAAATAAACCATAAAAAAACCCAAGATGTTAAGTATTTGAAGACAAGAATTTCTCTGTCGTCAACTCTGTGTCCAAACCCGAGTCTGTCCCAGTAGACTAGGAATACGAAGAGAGAGGAAACAAATGACCCAACATGACACTAACCAGTGTCATTTTTTTATGATGTGCCTTGTCCCACACTCAGAAATGAAGCAGAGATTGCCCATTAGCCTGAACTGCCTGTGAACATTTCCATTGGCACCACTTCCAGAGATATATATGAAGATATTTGAGACCAAACAGGTTACTCTTCCCCTGAGACAGTCACAGCAGCTGGCTCAAACCCATTGCTTATTGTGAGTATAATGCTTATTTGTATGAATGCCCTCCTTTTTAGAGCAGTCTTAGCTTATAACAAAATAATGGAAAGTTCAAAGGTATAGAACAAATTATGTCATCTGGACATGGTCTGACTCATTCTATCCCTGCTCACTACTTTCCTCTTTCTAAGTTTTCTTGTCAGGCAAGTTCTTCCTTTTGAAGGCAAGAATAGCCTCTGGTAACACTTGGCTTCATTATGTAAAAGTCCCTTCATTCTCAATCTTAATGTGTGAAGGAAAAACATTGTTGACAAAAGGCAGAAGTTCTTTGACTGTGTGTGTCTGTGTCTGTGTGTGTGTGTTATGTGATGTGTGTGTATGTATGATATTATGTGTGTGATGCATGTGGTGTGTGTGCATGTATAATACTATGTGTGTGTGATGTGTGTGCATGTATAATATTATGTGTGTGTGAGATCTGGTGTGTGTGCATGTATGATACGCCTGTGTGTGTGAGAGATGTGGTGTGTATGCATGTATGATATTATGCCAGTGTGTGAGAGATTTGGTATGTGTGCATGTATGATATTATGTGTGTGAGATGTGGTGTGTATGCATGTATGATATTATGTGTTTGTGATGTGGTATGTGTGCATGTATGATATTATATCTGTGTGAGGTGTGGTGTGTGTGCATGTATGATATTAGTTGTGTGAGATCTAGTATGTATGCATGTATGATATTGTGTGTGTGAGAGAGATATGGTGTGTGTACATTGTGATATTGTGTGTGTGATGTGGTGTGTGTGCATAAATGATATTATGTGTGTGGTATGTGTGCAGATGCACACCTCTGTGCACATGGATGCAGAGGCCAAGGGAAAACATTGGGTATCCTCCTCCATCCCTCTGCCTTATTTCACTGTGACAGGGGGGTGTCTAACTTGAGCTTAGCCTCTTTTGGTTAGACTGGCCAGGGAACCCCATGATCTTCCTGTCTCTGTCCACCCTCCTCAGTGCTAGCATTTACAGGTATGTATAGCCAGCCATGCCAGGGTTTTTATATAAGTACTGGGGCTCGAACTTAGGTCCTCTTGCTTTACCTGAAAAGTCCATCTCTCCAGAAAAGCTCCTTCTGGAGAGAATAAAGGTGACTGATGATGGTTATAGTATGTGTTGTAAAAGAGAAGCCTGAGGGCATATCCCATTTGGTTCAGAAGATGGGCAATCATATATTTCAATATTTGAATGATAACTAGGACAGTAAAGGAGACACTATTAACAATTTCATTGGGACAACAGGCATACTTCAGTATTATTCCTATAAACATAAGCATAAACCTCCTCTTTTGGAAGAAATGAGAGGAAGAGGTAGCTTAGCCTGTGTGCTTTAAAAGCACACACATGATTAGATGGTTAACTTTAAAATGACTGACTGCAGTATTGATAAGGTGTTGTAGTCAGCCACATGCTGCTGGGATGAATCTCTAAACCAGGCACAATTTGGGGGAGGAAATTTATTATTTATTAAAGTAACAGACCCAAGGGAAGTTAAGGAAAAAGGCTGGCTCCCTTTTACAGAAGCAAGCAGAGAGAAAAACCCACCACCAGCACCTCAAGCAAGCAAGCACATTGTAACACTGTAATTCACAAAATGCAGAACTGCCAGACATGGAGTTTAGGCTGCTGCTTTGCATATGTATCCCTAGAATTTTGCATCCAATTTAGAAAGGGTCTCATGACCCCAGGAGGCCAGGCCAAAGTGACACTTCCTCCAGCCAGAAGCCTGGAGACAATTAACAATTATATATAATAAATATATAATATAAAATATATAATATAATATATATAATATAATATATAAATAAAATAAATATATAAATATATATTTATATATAATATATATAAATAAATAATATAAATAAATAAAATATATAATATAAATAATAAATATATAATATAAAATATATAATATTTTATATATAATAAATTTTATATATATAATAAATGTTACATATATAATAAATTCTATAAATAAATAAAACACAATTATATATAATAAATTCTATTGGGGGACATTTATTCAAAACTACCACATAAGGGCTTAGAGCAATTAAAAAGTGTCCATTGCTAGTAGGGATAGTGGCACAAGGATTAAAATGAGATTTGAAAGATGAACAGAAAACTATGTTGTACTATCCAGCGGCATGACACCCCTTAGTAACAACACACTTGGGCCAGGAGAACCAGGCTGAGTACTAGGCTAGCCATAGTCCCCTGCCACAAGGACTGATCCAGAAGACCCACGGAAAAGGATATCCAACTGATTGGGGATGGGGAGGGGGGCATTGGGGAATTGGGGATAACAACTCATTGTTTGCCCACTAAATAATGTTACTCATTATGGTCAATAAATATATATATTAAAATAAAAAAATAATAATAAAAAGAAAACTATGTCATAGCCCCTGAACCCATGGTTACTTTTAGAGCAACCTAGATTTCCTGGCCAATAAGTTCATGAAGGCTACTGAGAGCGACAGTGAAATAACAATGGTGCTTTGGCCAATGTTATCGTGAGAAGATAATGTCTCCTTTTAGTGGGACCTCAACAGAGATTTCTTCTTCTCTAAGTAAGCTCCCTGTGGGCCTAACTGATGAAAATTCAGGCATTGTCCATTCATTCTCCTGAGCATTCTGCATCAGACCCTAACTCACTGTGGGTGATGACATGGTGTGGTGGAAACCCAGGGGGAGAGAGGCCATCTGGTAGGGTGTAGCCACCCAAAGAGCAGGAAAGAGGACACTGGGGTTGATGGAGATTGGTACCCATCATAAGTGGCCTCTCACAGTGTGTTTATCACACAAGCTGTGTCCCTGAAGATTATTTCCCAGCAGGAAGAGACACCACAGCTCTGATGTGGCCCTGTTTATGCCCATTGACATTTGTTCCTTTGTTTTACAGTTTTGTTTTCAGTGAGACCCAAGAGAATTTTGAAGTATTTAAGACCTCCTCCTTATAAAATTATGGATGCTGTTTCGTGACAGCTAAACTGATTTAAAAGGGAAGGGAAGGGGAAGGAAGGGGAGGGAAGGGGAGGGGAGGGAAGGGGAGTAAGGGGAAGGAAGGGAAGGGGAAGAAGGGGAAGGGATGACATGAACAATGATCATTTTACTTTGTTTTGTTTTCAAGTTCTGTTTGTTGTTTTACTATGGGGGGGGATGTTTGTAAGGGGATGTTGGATTTTTGTTTGTTGGTTGCTTGGTTGTTGATGATGATTGGGGTCAACCTGAGGCTATATAGCCAGACTCTGTCCTATAAGAAACAACAACAAAATACCACTGATTTGTTTCAGAATGGTTCGCTTTTCTTTGATCTTCACTACAGATACCTCGTAGAGTTCCACTTAATGCTGAACACCCCAATGTCATTTCTTCACAGAGCTATGGTGAGTTTTGAGTCACCCAATTGGTCACCATCATCTGAAAAGAGAAGCTTCTCTAACCAAAATTGAGAGTAGCATTAATATATAGGCATAAACATATGTGTTTATTGGGAAGTTTTGTGGGCACAATATATCCATTACTATATAGGGACTAGTCATTACTCCCCTAGGGCTTATTACCTCCCCAACGATAGGCATTTGACTTGGTTTTCAGTACCAGGTATGTATTCCTTGTAAGTCCATTATTGGACTGGAGTGGGCCTCCAGACCAATCAAAGAGCAGTTGGTTTCTTCCATAGCAGACATGCCACTGTTGAACCACTTGGCACATTAGGCCTGGCTCTCTATAAGGCTTGAAGTGTCCACTGCTGGTTAACACTGTTGATGACTTTTCTCTCCCAAAAGGCTGCATGTTGCATAGCTCTTTCCAGCATTCTGACAGCTAGTCAACAGGGAGAAGTTTCAAGCTCAGCTGCAGCTTGATTTCTTGGTGACCTAGAGCCCAAGCCTGTGGAGTCTTTAGCAATGGGGGTCTTAATATCTAGAAGAGCAATATTTTTATGGCTATTGTACCTGGTGGAAGTTCTGCATAGGGTACAGCCTCCATTTTAAGTCAGATAACCCACCAGTCTTATTTCTATAATTGGAATTTGTCTTTAAAAGGCCAAAGGTCAGGCTGTTCTGATCTATGAAGTCTTCCCCACCATTACAGATACTTTCATCCAGAGGAAATGATGGAGGCTCCATCTTTGTCACAGTATCTATATGAGTCTCCCACCCAGAAGTGTGCTTACTAAGTACAGGTGGATTTCCTATTCAGTCTATTGTCCATATCTTCACCTTCTCTTCTCCTCCAAATAATTCCACTGATGGAAGTACAGTCTAAAAATAACAATAGACATAGACATACTCAGGGTTTAGGAGGGAAGGGATGAAACATCTACCACTGCTCCAGAAAATGGAATTTTCATTCCAACACCACTCTTCTGAAAGTCCAGATTTAAATATTCAGGTATGTTGTCCAGAGTAATGGCAGTAGGTGCTGTGTGAGATAATTCTAAAGAGAAGAGGATCATCATGTTAGAAGTAGGTTTCTCCCATTAAGTCCATTTGATAACTAAGTGCCAAAAGAAGATGTGCTCTGAGCAGTCAGACAGACAGATAGTCCCCCTTCATCTTATGGTGCCACCATCCTCTACAGCCTCGGAGACCCCTCTGTTTAGGAATAGTGAATTACACAGGAATTATTGGAAATTATGCAGGAAAACTTGGAAGTAGAATGCAGTATTTCTACCCACATTCTTTTAATTGGAACTGGGTCACATGGTAAAGCTAATAGAAAAAGCAGCTAGCAAATACAGTTATCTTCATGTGAATAAAAAAATGGGTTTAATTAAGAATGGGATTATTGACCATCCAGTCAGTTTTCATTGTATCAAGAAAAGCTGGTTAGGGTCTATTTCATTCTGCCTTCCATAACATTAATATGATGTATCTAGCCCATTGATTATCCTTTAAATCAGGGAATCCTGAGGAATGGAAACAGTCAAATCTTCCCTGAGAGAAAAATTTCAATGCATATATGTATGGAGGGTTCTTATCTTTAGTGTATTAAGATTCCTGAAATCAACAAGAGAAAAAGAAAAATCAATTTTAAAAATTTTCTTAAACTTCTAAGGGTATTTTATAAGATAGCTGAATGACTGGCAAAGGTAGGAAAATATAGTCAACATCAATTTTATTAAGAGAATTCCAAATTGAAGTCCAATGATGGACCACTACAGACCTACTAGGCAGACTGTAGTCATTTTACTTATTATTTATTTATTTATTTATTTATTTATTTATTTATTTAGTATTTTCAAGGCAGGTTCTCGCTCTAGCCTATGAAGACCAGGAACTCACTCTTTAGTCCCCATCACAGTGATCCTCCTTCCTCTGCCTCACAAGTGCTATCATTAAAGGCATGTGCCACCTCACCGGCTTCTGGGGCTAAATTTTTAATGGTTGTTTTCTAAAGACTGAAAACACTAACAGTTGGCAAAGAGGGTGGTGAATAGTTGGAATTAGCATATATGGTTGTTGGGATGATGAAGCAACTACAACCACTTTGGGGGAAAAAATTGAGGCAGGATCAACCAGCATGTGTCTAGATAGTAATAGCAACTCCTATCTCATCAGTTGAATGACTTCAAATTCCAAATGACTCCAGGGCATATATCTACAAATGATTTTATAGCTATGAGTTAGTTTTCTCTCACTATAACAAAAAACAAAGATAAGCAGCTTTTAAAAATGGGGATTTTGACTCACCATTCTGAGGATTCAGTCCATAAGCAGAGTGCTTTTAGGTCTCTGAAGAGGCAGCACATCATGGCAGGGTCTATGGTGGCGCAAAACCACTCTCTTTATGACCAGAGAAAGAAAGAGCAAGGGGAGAGAGCAGATCACGAGGGCATGCACCCAGTTACCTAGGAACCTCCCACAAGGCCCCAGCTCACATTTCAATTACATCATGCTGGGGAGCAGGACTTGATCTCAGGAACCTTCCAGAGATACTTAAGATCACAAGTACAGCATTGAGTTTTCAAGGAGCTATATGTGAGTAACAAATGACTGGTTGTTGTAAGTTATTTAGTAAGAGAATTAACAACTAATTATAATCTGGGTGCTGCCAGCACTGCAGAGTTGTACATTTGGCTATAAGAAAATGTTTTTAGATCTTAGGTTGTAGAGTCTGATTTATTGAGTAACAAGTTATATGCAGTAAATGTTTTCCTGTTTTTCAGTTCCATGAGTTTTGACAAATGAAGATACCATATAGTTTCATCACTTCAAAATTTGTTCTTATGGTTCTGAGAGGTCAATTTCCTCCCCACACACTGATTTATTTCTGTTCTTACAGTTTTCTCTTTTCCAGAATGTCATGTTAGTAGAATTATACTTTTTGTAGACCTTTGTGTCTGGCCTCATTTATGTGTTATAATACTTTTCAGATTCATTCACGTTGCACATATCACATTTACATCACGTTCTTCTCATAGCTATGTAATAGTCCATAGAGCATGTTTGGCACACTGTATATCCATTCGCCATACGAATGGGTAGAACTGTTTCCAAGCTTAGAGAACTGTGAATAAAGCTGCTGTGAACATGTATGCACAAATATTTTTTGTGGACATATATTTTTATTTTGCTTGGGTAAATACTTAAGTGTAAGACTGATGAGTTGTAAGTCAAGAGGGATGTTTACATTTTCAAGAATTTTGCCAAATCATTTTCGAAAGTGCTGGTAGCATTTTCACTGCCTTCAGCTTACTCTGCTAAGTGGATCTGGGCCTCTGAAACACTTTCTCTTTGCCACTCAGCACTAAAGCCACGTCAGTAGATAATATTGCAGAAGGAAAAGCACTTGTGTCCTGGTTATGGAGAGCTTGCTCCATTGTCTCCCCACTTGAAGGCTCCTTCACCCCTGGCATTCTGCATAGGCAATTAGACAGGATATGGCCACTACAAGGTCTCAAGACATATTTCTAGCATGTTCTACCATCACTGCACGGCCACCTCTGGAGCCCAGGCATGTTTTGTGTAACAATGTCTAAGGCCTTTCTCCAGGAACCTGTGTTTGTGCACACTGTTTCAGCCTTGAGGACGGTTGTTCTGCTATTTATTTTTATACTGTATTTCTTACAAGACAATCCACTGTTGCTTTAAATCACTGTCATCATCAATAATTATTTATTATGTTTACCAGAATGAATAGCATGTATACACACACACACACACACACAGAGAGAGAGAGAGAGAGAGAGAGAGAGAGAGAGAGATCTGTAGTATAAAAGGGGATTCACTGGATGGGCTTACATGACAGGGACTGGGTAACCCAACAATGGTCATCTGTATCCTGAAGAGGCTAAGAAACCAGGTGCAATTCAGTCCCCAAGGCTGGCTGCCTCAGCAGTCCCAATCTGGTGATGAAGGCCTGGAGGATTCCTGGGGAACTGCTTGGAAGGCTGACGAAGCTGGAGTCTGCCATCCAGGGAGGACATCAGCAGCAGGAGAAGCCGCAGCAGGTGTGTCCACCAACAAGGCAGGGAGGCTGGCAACACCGCTGCTTCTCTTCTCTGTATGTGGGCCGACAGTTGGAAGGTGCTTCTTGCTCTGAGAGAAGGTCTGCTCCACTCAGGTAATCCTTCTGCAAATCTCTCTCAGGCCCTCCCAGAACTGTGTCTCTTACTTGATTCCAGATCCCATCAAGTTGGCAATCAAGATGAATCATCACACCTGTGTGGTAGTTTGAAGAGATGTCCCCAATAGATTCAGGAGTCTTATTAAAAGCTTATCTCCAGCCGCCTCGCTGGAGGAATGGTCACTGCAGGAGGAGCATAGGTCCAGCCCTCAGGTGTTTCTGAGAGTGGATCTGGATTTCCAGCAGAAGGTATACAGAGAGCAGTCTGAGCTCTACCGGGAGTTCCTGCTGTTTGGCTACCAGAGTGTGCTTGCTTTTGGAGGTGCTGGTGGTGTTTTCCTCTAAGCTGGGATCTGTAAGTTTCAAATAAATACACTCTTCTTCCCATAAACTGTGGCTTTTTGGAAGATCATCCCAGCAACTGACAACTGAAGTTGACTGCTACACTCTGACATTTTATTTTATTTTATTTGAAAGGAGAGAGAGAATGAGTACAATGGGGCCTAGTGCCACTACAAACCCCAGATACATGTACCATTTTGTGCATCTGGCTTTATGTGGGTACCGGAGAATCGAACCCAGGCCTTCAGGCTTTGGGAGCAAGTGCCTTTAACCACTGAGCCACCTCTCCAGCCCCCATACCCTGTTTTTATGTGATATATGACATTACCATAAGGTAGCAAGTAGGCAAAAGGATCATTCTTTCTCCATTGAATTTTCTTGGGGTTTTTGTCAAAAGTCAGCTATGTGTCAGTCTAATTTCTGAGTTTGTCCATTATTTCAACAATAACATACTATCTTGATTCTCATAATTTTACATTAAATCCTAGAATCGGTATGATTCCTTCACTTTTATCCTTCTTTTTTGATATTGTTTGAACCAACTTAATTTCTTTGTTCTTCTGTGTAGCATCCTTTTCTCTCAAAAAAGCAGAGATATGGTTTGGGATTATATTGAATCCCCAGATCAATTTGGGATGAACTAGCATAACAATATTAATATTTACATATTAGTAACATATTTTTATTTCTTCCATCAGTGTCTTAGTTTTCTAGTATATTTATCTCATACATATTTAATATTAAGTATTAAACTATCCCCTAACATTATTACAAGTGTTGTCTTAAAATGCTTAAATTTGTTATATTGTAAGGCTTCCTGAAAGTACCTTTTATTTATAGAAGCTATTTTGTAGAGACTTTTAGACAGAGGCTAGCATGCCATATATACATAAAGCAAAATTCATTTCTTCCTCTCCAGTTTATTTCCCCACACACACACCCACCTTTTTCTTCTCTTACTGTTTTATCCACTAAATTCACCAAAAAGGTTGAATGGCAGTGGTAAGGGTGGAGAGGCTTTCTTGTTTCACACTCTTAGAAGAAATCACTGAATTTTTCATTAAAGCACAGTAATTAGAACTACCTGCTGAGCTGTGTGCTTATCAGGTTCTGGAAGTTCCTGTTTACTCTGAACATTGCTGACCACTTTATGATGACCAGATCTTAACTTTTGCCCTTTGTGTATTTGAGATGATCGTTGGTTTTTATTCCTTTCTTTAGATTTGCTAATATCTGGTGACTATTTGGTTTTCTGACATTGAACCAGCCTCACATATCAGAGATTGAGAGCCTATGCTTGGTTCCAGGAAGACAGAATCTGATTGGTTCTGAACACATCACTGGTTACGATTAGTGTAATGCAGGCTGCAAGGTTCATTCATTCATTCCTTCAAGCTTTTATTGAGACCTGCAATCTTCTAAATTAGGTGACTGGGGGGATTTGTGCTTGGCATTCTAATGAGATAAACCCAGGGCTGGGGAGATGGCTCAGTTGCTAAAGTGCTTGCCTTGGAGGCATGAGGAACTAAGCTTGACCTCCAGTATCCACACAATATGCTGGGCACGGTGGCACGTGCCTGTACTTCCAGTGCTGGAGAGGCAAAAGTTCACAGATCCGTACAGCTCACTGTCCTGCCCTTCTAACTTAGTTAGTGAGCTCCGGGCCAAGGAGAGATCCTGTCCCCTAAAACGTGGATCATGCTTAAGGATTATACCTGAAATTGTTCTCAGGCTTCCAGACACACAAGGTAATCCTAGACCTACTAGTTTGTACTAACATGACTTCCAAAGCCCCAGTTTTTAATCCATCAATGGGAGACAGCAATTGCATCTGTATTTCCCCACATGTCCACGGGGCCAGCTTCCTTGCTACTTTAGTCTTCTCCTGACAGAGGTTTCCCTCAACACCCCAGAACGTTATACGCCCTTCCTTCAACCCCTCTGTTCCCTATTCTTCTTACTCAATGTTTCTCTACATTTGAGCATAGTACAAATTCAGTATACTTTCTTTTTAATATTTGTATTTATTTATTTACAAGCAGAGAGAGAGAAAGAGAGAGAGAGAGAATGGGCCTGCAAGGGCCTCTGCAAATGAATTCCATGTGCATGTACCACTTTGTACTGAGGAACTGAACCCAGCCATCAACTATTAACTGAATACTGACTCTTCATTACGCTGGCCACACGTGTTCCTGCCATGAAGCCATAGCTTCCTGAGATAGGATCTCAAAAAGTGTTGTATGAATACTGAATAGATTCTTTACAAAAGGTGACTTGGGTTGGTAGGGGGTGGTGGGATTCAAGGAAGATGACTTCCCCTGAACTAGTCACATTCCAGACCTCTTCTCCTTAGGTCTAAGAGGAAAGGAGTAGGTATGCTGGATGATACAGAGAGAGCAGCCATGACCATTAGGAGAGTGCTGCTCATAGACTTTGATGGAGAAACACTACCACAGGGGAATTTTGTTACATCCCAGTAGCACTGCCTGCCAGGTCCCGAGGCTCAAGCACAGGACACCATGGTTAACTAGTAAGTCTAGGCTTCCACTGAGTCAGCTTTCGATGATGAGAGCAGGTGTGGCAAAGGACAAAGATCCAGCTCCCCCTAATACAAAACAATGGGTTTAAAAGTTCGATATCTATTTTATAAAGTGATACATCTATATTTTTTTTGAGGCAGAGTGTACTCCATCTAGTCCAGGCTGGTTTTGAATTTACAACCCTCCAGCTCAGCCTCCAAAATGGTGGAATTACAGGCAGGGATCACTATGCCTAGCTCAGAAACATCTTTCTGTCTAATCCTTTCTGCCTGAACTCATGGCTCCCAGTGGGTTTCTTGGCTGGGATGTGCTCCATGGGCAAAATGCTTCATTCTTTGGATATGTTGTAAAGCCAGTTTTCATATGAATGTAATGATAACCCAGAATATGTCCTGATTCTTGACCTGCATCTCTGGCCAGGCAGAATAAAACAACCCTAAGTCTCTCACATTGAGGCTGAAGAACAGCATGTCTCAGACTCTCTCACACACTGCTCCTTCATTACAGTATGTCTGAGTCTCTCTCTCTCTCTCTCTCTCTCTCTCTCTCTCTCTCTCTCTCTCTCTCTCTCTCTCTCTCTCTCTCTCTCTCTCTCTCTCTCTCTCTCTCTCTCTCTCTCTCTCTCTCTCTCTCTCTCTCTCTCTCTCTCCTGCATTATAGTATGTCTGTCTCTCTCACACACCCTGCTCCTGCAGCACAGTATTACTGGGCATATTAGTTAAGCAGCTGCACCATTTTCCCCCAGAGGTTGTTACATTTCAGAGCTCGATGAGGTAATGAGGGTATTTAGCTCAAGTTAAGCTTGTAAAAGTGCTTTGGGAATTTTTGGAATGAAAAGAATTGTGCATACTCAAAAATTTTGTTATTAATTACACAATGTATACCCAGAGTTGGATGGAGGGACCATTTGATTGTCTTCCAGTTAATTAAGAATAACTCCTTCTTTGCATGGACAAGATTAACCTAAGAACTGAAATGTTTCCAAACAACCCTTGAGGGATGATCAGTGTGGAAAAGTTTTTACATTATTTCCCCACCTAAATGGAACTATGGATTATTTCAGCATTAAGATTGGAGGAGAAACAAAGGTTTTATAAAATTTTTTAAAATGAAAAATAAAGTCTGAGGAGGATGTCATGGCAGTGACATTTTTGAATTAATTGATGAGTTATTTTGAGGTGCCAGATAGCTTCCTAGAATGGTGTTTAGATTCTTGTACAAGACCTTGTAATGCAAGGCTGGTCACAGAGCCATCTCCTGCAAACTAAATGCAACTTTCCCATTCCTCTGGGTGATATCTTGGAACACAGCCAGGCATGACTCAATTAATTGAGGGGACTAAATAGTTTGAAAATAATGGGACTAAGGATAAGGGTAGAACCTTAAAACCAGTCCTTTCCCTTCCTGGTGGGACAGGTGGTAGGCAGCTTGAGCCAGCTGTTGATGCTCAGAGAAAAGCCAGCCCAGCAGTCAAAGTTCAGCATTTAGGAGTGATGTGGATTGGGTCAACTGTTGGTTACAGAGGATCTACCAAGAAGTGTCCTCATGACGTAGAACACCATAATCAGAAATGCGGGAATGGCGGACATTGGGCCAGCAAGAGCCATGATGTAAGTCCTTCAGCGTGGACCATAGCTACCAACATGGAACTGAAGATCAAATCTTTAATTTATGAAAGACTAGTCATTGCTAGCTATGGGCTCTAAATAAGAGCCAGGAAGTCCAGCTAAGTTCACAGAACCAAACCAGTAATGATTCCAAAGTTTCTGTTTAAAGTTTATTTAGAAAAGACATCCCAGTTTGAAGGACAGGCTTCAAATTGTGTTCACACAGACCTTTACATTAAGAGTCATAATAGTTTCTCATATCTTCTCATTTAAAAAAAAATTCATAGAAGAAAGGACGAGATCCTTTCTCTTTAACACACACAGACTATCTTCATAGAAACTGCCTGTCAGAATTAAAGTGCAAAATAAGACTGTCCTGATGCTGTGCACATCACAGCACAGTGTGCTCAGCTAAACACCAGGAGGACCAACAGACCCATCCAAACACAATCCCTGCGCTTCAAAGTTCACTCCTAAGTGGGTTCATGTGGGTGACCTTTCCTCTTGTAGAATTCTTATCTTTTCAGCATTCCCAGAGACACAGTGCCATGCATATCGTAAGAGCATAGTACGCATGTACTGTAAATAATCAATACATGTCTAAAATGATATTTGAGCAGAATAATGCACTGAAGACTTCTCACACCCACTGTATCTCACCCTTCTCCATTTATCACTCTCCTGATACCAGGAATACCCTTTTGGCCTGAGGATATTTCTTAAATCCTGTTCAGTTTAAGGTTGATCTAGTGTTTGAAGATTACTTATTCAGTTTTTTTTTTCTTTCGTGTTTTTGTTTGTCTGTTTGTTTGTTTGTTTCTATGCACACCTAAGCAAGCATGTTTTACCCCAGTCTTATCACAGGTTAGTTCAATTTTGTAGGTCAGCATTTTCACTAAGAATTTGAAATAGTTAAACCAACCATTGTTCTCCAAGTAAGGAAAACAATTTGTTGATACCAGACCATTACCAGGTCCTGACTATGTGGTTATGTTAAATTTACTGTAAGTTTCAAAAACTGGTTCTTGCACCAGAGGTAGTTATTTCTGAGAACTAAAAAATATTTTCAAAATAGGTCGGATGCTGACTGGTAAATAACTAACTGCTTTTTCCACTTCTGTCCACAAGCTTGATCTTTCTATGCAGTAAAGGACATGGTTTTTTCTTTATAAGCCCTGAGCTACCAGAACTGGCTCCTGACTCTCTCCTGAGTAGAGTCAGCCCTGACCAGTCATCGGAATAAAGTTTCCCTTTTACTCTCCAGATCTTTCAGTGTCTGTTTGATTTTGGGTCTGGGTTCACGCTCCATTTCAAATTAAAACATTGCTTCTTGAGAACTTAGAAAACAGGAAGCTCCACTTCTGAAGTTATCTTCAGAAGAATCTTCCTGCCCTCTCCTCTCACACCCAAATGCTCAAGGTGACTGAATCTCACTAGGGAAGATGGGATTCTGTAAACTTGGGCAGGTGGCTAGATGCTGGAAGCAATTCTTATAAACCTCAAGCCTGAATGCAACCTATCAAGTTCTATGTGATGACTGTTAGAAAAGAAAGCAATTTCTGAGAGTTCAATAAAACATATTTTCCTCACGAAACAGGAAAAATTCATATCCAGAGCAACACATCTACCTCACTATATCACATTCCATTGCAAAACTGTGCATCCCTCCACATCATCGTGTGTTCTCTGAACTTTTCCCAGCGTGCTTAAGAACTTAGCATTGGGGATGTGATTAATACCCTCTGCCAGCGTACAGAGGCACCCTGCTCTGTAAGGCAGCCCTGAACAAGGAGCTCTGGCCCCATGGTGTGTGCATTTTAGGGACCTAACCTGAGTGTCAACTAAATTAATCTTGACCTTAGAACAGATGTTTCCACTTAATTTTTCAGAGCCATAGATGGTAATCAACTTGAAGCAAATTCTTTACTGAGCCACAGCCACCTGACTTTGCAGAACGAAACCCGGCAGCATTTCAGCAAATCTCGAGGCAGAAAAACTTTGAGAAAGCAGAGAAATTGTAAATGCCAGTCATTGTAGGTGCTCAGAAAGGAAAATTGATTTAGATCAGAAAGATTGTAAGAAACATTCTGTAATCAAGGACTTTAAAGGCCAAACAGGATTTGTGCATCAGGATCCCCTTAGGAGATAAAGCTCAGACTCTGAGCTAGTGTTCATCAGATGTCAATAGGCATAAAAACCACCTGCAGTCCTGTTCAAATGCAGAGTCTGGTTCCCTGGCGGGTCCTGAGATTGCATGGCTGCAGTGTCCTGAGTAATGCTGATGGTGCAGGTCCAAAGGCAGGGGGGTTGGTAAGTCTCTAAGCTGCCCAGTCATCTGAGCTGAGGCCCACAGATAAACTATCCACTCTGGAGGGTCATGGCCCCAGAGGCCACAGGGGCTGACTTTAAAGCTGAGGGAAAAAAAAAAAGAAAGAGAGAAAGAAAACCATGATTATATCAGGTCATTCGGGAGACACTGGCCTCTTTTTCCTTGTTGTGATGAAATGGAGGTGCAAGATGGCTTCAGATGCGGCATAAAAAGTGGTTGTTTCTTAGGAAATGTTTGTGTCTTCTCAGTTGGTTTGTGGTGTCAGGGAGACAAATGTGAATTCAATGGTCATTGTCACCCTTTTTCTTTAAAAAATATAATTTATTTATATGCAAGGGGAGAAAGATAGAAGAGAGAGAGGGCCTCTTGCCACTTCATACAAACTCCAGATGAATGCTCCACTTTGTGCATCTGGTTTACATGGGGACCAGGGAATCAAATCCAGGCCAACAGGCTTTGCAAACAAGTGTCTTTAACTATTGAGCCATCTCTCCAGCCCACACTTACCCTCTTCTCGTTGAAATGAATCACTGGATCTTGTCAGGAACTGAATTAGCATTCAGTCATGCTCAATCTGCTGATCTCCTTGTGACCAAGGATATATGATTCTGACTTTAGGCAGACTACTGCTTACATGGGGACTTACCTAGGCCTCTTCAGAATAGCCATGGGAAAACTACTCAGCAATGGACCAATGAACATGATGGACAGGAAGGGAACAGATCTCAAATCCCTGGCCTAAAAACATGGTAACATACAATTACTCAACCCATTTCTTAAGGAGTAATGTCTGCTCATCTGGACCTTTCCTTCCTCCTGTAAGTCAGTCCCCATAATTTCCCTTACAGTGACATTTTTTAGCCCAAATTTAAAACATATTTGTTTATCATTTTCTTTACTGTTGTCCTAAAGAGAAAAACCTAGTCATTCTAGACATGGCTGAGAGAGAGTTGCTGGATTAGGTTAACTAAGGTGGGGAAGACCCATCCTATCTGTGGGTGACACCATTCTGTGGGATGGGGTCCCAGGCTGAATAAAAAGAAGAAAGTGGGCTGAGCACTGGCACTCATTTTTCTCTGCTTTCCTGACTGAGGATACAATGTTACCAGTCACTACACATGCCTGCTCTCAGGCCTTCCCTAGGATGAGGGACTTTCACCTTCAACTGTGAGCCAAAATAGACCCTTCTTCCCATAAATTTCTTCTTTTCAGGTATGAAGAGAAATGTAAAGAATACAGAATTCATCAGAAGCAAGCTAGTATAATTACCATATAGCCCATTCCCCAATTGGCATGACTAATATTTAAATCATATTATTAAGGCTTTTTATGCTATTTTAATAAGCATTAGAGGAAAGAATTAAGGAATTCCATAACCTTCCTGAAGAATATCGCATATAGCTAAAACTATTCACATAATAAGGAAATTCTGTCACTTGACTATTTCTTTGGTCACAGCCAAATTTCCATGAATCTTGCTTTCAATGTCACACCTGCTCATGCACATCTTTCAAAGTGTTTTCCCTGTGGTCCTAGAGCAAAATGAAGCCATTACTCAGAACCACAATCAAGCCCTAGGGAGTAAAGGCAGCATGTTCCTGGTTCTAATAGTTTCCAGGCATTCCTTTTCAGCCAATCTGGATAAAATGTATGATAAAAATTCCACTTGTTTATATTGAACATATAGGCTTACACATTCAGAGACAAGATATAGATCCTTGCTGCCCAATAGTTATCCATATATAAATGTCATTAAAATTACACTAACAGGTTAATTCTTTAGCACATCAAACATAGTTTAAGTGTTCAATAGCTATGGATGGCTAGTAAGTTTTATGTATTAGACAACATAGCTCTACAACACCTTTATCATCAAAGAAAATTCTACTGGACAATAGTCCAAAAGGATACATAGCAGATTAATACTAGTTATCTCTAGAAATTGAAGTTGGAGGGAAATAAAAAAGGCATTACTATTTTTTCAGTTTATATGAGTCTGAATTTGTTTTCAGAGTATGATGAACTTTTCTTAAACACAAAAATCTTGGAAAATTTGAAATGCTGACTGGATATCTCACTTTTAATTAAATATATTTTAGGGCCATATTCAGATAGTGTGTTGTTTCTTTACATGAATTTAAGAACAAAGCCCCTAAGTAAATATGAAGTATGTTCATATAAGCATTGTACCATAAACAAAGAAAATGATTCTTAGATTTTTCCATTTCTATTTTATAAAGGGATGAAGAAATGTGAGCTTTGAAACTACATTTCTAAAAGTTGAATTATGCTAATAATAGTAATTAACAAATACTCATTGAGCTTCTTTTGCATCAGGGCTTGTGTGAGGCACTGTGGTAAATTAATATGGTTCTCAGGGGGCTCACAGAGACAGCTATAAACAGATTATTCCAAGCCAGAGGTGATGATAGAGGTGTGTTCTAAGAATAATTTGAGATTCAAGGTCTGTTCCCAGTCTTGAACTTAAACTTGAAAATGAAAAGTACTTGTTCAATCTCTTAGAAAAAGGTAAGTAGAAGCTGATAGCACAATTGGAGTGCTTCTCTCTTTCTTTACCTTACTTAGTTTAATTCCCAGAAACCACAGTAAAAAGAGAGGTATAGCAGTGTGCATTTAATCTTCCAGAACTACGGAGGCCGAGTCAAGGGGAACCTTGGGGTTCCCTGGCCAACCAGTCTAGCACAATTACAAACTCCAGGCCAAGGAGAAAAACTGAAAAATGTTATGGCATTCTCACCCCGTTTTTCCTCTCTCTCAGCTTCCTGATTGCATACACAGAGCATCCAACCCTGCTAATACTCTGCCACCATGCCTTCCCCACTACAATGAAAAGTAAGCCTGAATAAGAAACTCTACCAGAGGTTGTCCTCTGGCTTCTTCATGCACACACACACACACACACACACACACACACACACACACACACACACATTCATAGTTTTATAGTTTCAGGCAAGCTCCCTAGATGCCCTCCCCTTGAGTGGGAGGTGTCTAACTAGAGCTCAAACCTAGGTGCTAAAACTGATTGGTCAGGTATGAACCAACTACCTGTCTCCCTGCTCACCTGGGGCAGGAAATACTCACTGAACAGATAATTCTTGCTCTTCCTCACACACATGGCCTAGAAGAAGGACCTCTGACTCTCTAGGGACCCATGAGGTCTCCCCAGCCCCACACCACAGCCTGTGGTGAGGGGCTGGATTTCTTTTCCACCTGAATCTTTCCTTCTCATGATCTTTCCCTTTATGCTTGTTTAGCTGAATGGCATAAATTCTGTTAAAACTCCACATTTTCTCCCCACACTGGAGGCTAGAGAACTCTGTAACCCCCCATGTTCCCTTAATAAAGTTTCCCATTATACCTTAATATCTGGTTGTCTATGATTTTAATTTTTAACTTGGTAGACAAGAATCTGGGTACTCATTAAATTTGGGGGTACATTGGACTTTTTGCTGGGCGTTATCTAAATTCTAATCCTCAGCTCACCCTGCTACAATAGCACTTGCCTACGCATTTGACACATGAACATGCACACATGAAAAAGATAATTACAAATCTATGTATAAAGCAGTCCTGAATTCGTACGTCTGTAATCTGAGCATTTGGAAGGTGGAGGCAGAAGGATTACAAATTTGAAAGTGACCAAGATTGCATTATTGACTGTCTGGAGAGGAAAAGGGAGAGATAAAAGAGAGAGGAAGAAGAGAGAGCTAAAAGAACAGGATTGGGGAGATGGCTTAGCAGTTAAAGTCACTTGTGTGCAAAGCCTGCCAGTCTGGGTCTGATTCCAAAGTACTCACATAAAGCCAGATGCTAGTTGCATATGGAAGCTTCCCTGCTCACTCGTGTCTCCTTTGTCCCTCACAGAACACCTGATGATACCTATTGTGGTTGAAATGTAAAAACCATCCCCCATAAGTGTTTGAACACTTGCTGCCAGCTGGAAAAGTTGTGGCAACTTTAGGGGTTCCAGCCTCGCTGGAGGAAGCAGGTCACTAGGGCAGACCTTGAGGTTTTATAGTCAGGCCCCACATCCTGTCATCTCTACCCTTTTCCCCTCTCTCTCTCTCTCTCAGCTTCCTGATTGCGCACGAGGGGCATCTAACGCTGCTAAATCTGCCACTATGCCTTCCCCGCTACAATGAAAAGTGAGCCTGAATAAGCCCTTTCCTTCCTTCATGGGCCTTTGGAACTAGTTTGTGGGAGGAATGTGGAGGAGCTTGGAACTGTGGCTGGAGAAGCCTTCCACTGCTGTAAGCAGAGGTTAAGACCTCACTCTGGTGCTGGACTGGAAGACCACCTGCTGAGTGACAGAGACAGTGGAGCTTTGCAAGGGGATCAGGGACACTACTGGAACTGACTTAGAGGGAGTTTATGTTGTTTCCTGGCAAAGACTCTGGCTGCATTCTGCCCATATCCTGAGAACGTGAGTGAGGTTGAATTTATAGATAATGGACTAATTTGTTTGATGGAGAAAATTTCTGTTGATGGCTCTTATTCATGTCAACTGTGAAGGAGCAACATGGAGAGCCAAGAGATGTCAAAATGTGAAGTCTGACAAGAAAACAAATGTGAGCA
The DNA here is from genome assembly GCA_004024765.1 of Zapus hudsonius. Taxonomy (NCBI): domain Eukaryota; kingdom Metazoa; phylum Chordata; class Mammalia; order Rodentia; family Dipodidae; genus Zapus; species Zapus hudsonius. The sequence goes on from PVHP010001039.1 coordinate 21,599, forward strand.
AGTTTAATGTTCTGGACAAGGAGAACAACAAAGCAGCTCTAATTATTAAGAAGATTAGCACCGTTTAGGAAAAACCCACGGCTCTGCCTGGAGACTGAGGTAAAGATGTCCTGAGGGAGAGACTCTACTTATTATGGGATGACTTTTGAATAGCAAACACCTGAAATGAACATGCCAAGGAAAGAGTCCTATCAGCATTCATAGCCTAAGACTTTCAAAGCCAGGCTGGATCCTGAGGTAGCAGCAGAACTTGGCATTGGAGTCCACACAGTACTGGTTTTATAGGCATAAAAAATGCAACATGGAGGGTTTCATGGAGTATTGTGTCACAGTTTCAGAGAACCACTAAAGTCAGGCAATGTATGGCAGAGTCAGACTCTCAAAAGGAGGCCCTGAGGGGCTACTGCATGAAGTTGCAATGGAGAACCAAGGATATTCAAAATGATAGGACCATGCACCGTCCCCTGAGAAAAGTTACAGGCTTGGAATGGATTGGCCTATCAGACGGACTGAGAACTCTAGGCTGCAGAGCTGGAGGGGCAGAACTACCCAAGCCTTTTGGAGCCCAAATGATTTCGTCATGAGTCCTAGATACCAGATATGGAGCTGTAGGTTTTGGTCTTGCTTTGGTCCAATCTTGCTATGTCTCCATTCCTCCCCTTTGGAATAGGAATTTTTACTCTCTGACAATGTATGTTAGAAGTGTATTATATGTTGATTTTACAGAGGCTACAGTTAAGATACTTTGGACTTTGGATTTTTGAAGGGTAGAGGCTATTAAAGACTGTGGAACTTAAGAAGTTAGACTACATATATTTTTGATCACGAAATCAGCATAAGCCTATGGGGGCTAGAGGCAGAATGTTGTGGTTCAAATGCTTCCCATAGGCTCAGGAGTTTGAACACGTGGTTCCCAGCTGATTAGCCTTTTTGGAAAGGTTGTGAAACCTTTAGGAGGTGGAGCCTTGCTGAAGGAAGGAGGTCACTGCTGTCAAGCTTTGAGGTTTTATAGCCCAGCCCTACTTCTTGTTCATTCCTATTCTCTCTCTCTCTCTCTCTCTCTCTCTCTCTCTCTCTCTCTCTCTCTCTCTCTCTCTCTCTCTCTCTCTCTCTCTCTCTCTCTCTCTTACAAACACAGGTGTCCAGTTCTGCTTCTGCCACCATGCCTTCCCCACCAGGAAACTTCTCCTTAGAAATGTAAGTTGAATTAAACTGTTCATTCCTCAAGTTGCATGATACCTAGCTGGCAGGAGGGCGTAAGGCTGAAATGAGGTATGGTGCCTCAGAGCAGCACACCCATGGGCCTGACGCCCTAGGAGTCTCTGTCACTTTTCTCCTTTAACCACACTAAATCAGTGTTAAAAAGTGTCAATGCTGACGTCATCAACCACAGCCTTGTATCTACCGCACTGATTCTGTGCTCAGACCCTGTACTGTTTCCACCAACTTCGCAAAAACACCCAAATAAGCATTGTTTTTTTTACATTCTCTGGAAGACAGATCCACACCTGAAAAGATGAAACATCTTTCCTAAGATCCCAGACCCTCCTCTTTCAGACCAGGTTGAAGGGCTGTCTGGTAACCTCTGCCAGCACTTTTCCAAGGAAGCCACGCTGGGGCTTTAAGCTGTGCCGCCGATGTGCTTTGCCAAAGAGTTTGGAAGAAAAATTTGAACAAAGAATTAGCATTCACAGCTTTGGACTCTTGATAGGGGGCAGGCAAGATTTTGTTTTGACAGAGCATAAAGTCTGTCTTCATAGCATGCCTGCAAGGCTTGGCTTTATTCTTTCCTAATTCCAAAAGGGTAGCCTGATTTCAGCAGGGCCCCTAATGTTCTTGCAAGCCTGGGCAGACTTCCGCTCACCCCTTCCAGCCCTCAGGGGCTCCCTGGGACTGTAAAGTGACTCCAGGATATGGGCTACAGACCCAAGACTACAGCTACTCATATTCTGAACTAATTTAAACAATAGTCATTTAAATGATAGCTATAAGCAAGTTCTCCATTCATAGTAGGTGCATCTTCTGATTGCCACTGTCCTGCCTGGGGGCCATGGCATGTACACACACTGCCCTCCTTACCCAGTACCTCCCAGGAGCCCTGTGCCTCAGACCAATTGCTTAGAGAACAGAGGGAGCCCCAAACTGGGAAACACATTTTTAATCAGTTACCAGACTCCTTTGAACTTCTATGTGACTTCCCTAAAGGTGTGCTTCAAATTTAGAGGGGAAGTTGTGGCGAGAATCTGAGATAATCCAAACCAGAGAGGTAGTGGCCCAGACAGCATGTGTATCTCAGCCAAGCCTGGCTGACAAAGACATTGTGCACAGACTGAGGCCTGAACTTCATTTCTGTCTCCGCTTTGAGTTTGCCCTGTAACATTGCTGGTGTATAGCATGGGGACATGATGGACACTCCAGCTAGTCCACATTGAGACCCCAAAACCTATGAGTGCCTCTTCTGCAAGCATGAAATTCTGATTGTCTGCCTTTAGATTGTATTCCATGCTAAAAATTACTGGGAGCTGCCAAACACTTTACCAATACTACCACACAGAATACAAACACACACACATACACACACACACACGCATACACACAAACACACACGCACACATGCACACCTTGCAAGGATGGTTCAAGTTGAGCATTCACAGTCCAAAATTTTAGAACCTAAAGTGTTCCAAAATCCAAAACTTTTTGAGTGCCAACATGATGTCACATGTGAGAAAATCATGTCTGACCTTGTGCATCAGATCACAGTTACACACACACAAACCACAGGAGCATGAAAATTAGATGCACACTGTATAGAAGGTATCTATGAAGCATAAGTGAAATTTTAAAATCAACATGAGTCCTATCCCCATGATATCTCAGCATGTACATGCTACATGCAAATGTCTGAAAAATTTTTTAAATCTTAAATCCAAGACATAAGACATTTCTGGTCATTTTGATTAAGGGATACTCAAGCGGCTACTGTGCAAATTAGGAAACAGGGACTTAGAGGAGGGAAGTTGCTAGAACACACTGAAGTGCAACGTGGGCAAAGGAAATACACACTGCAATCCAGAAACCCGAATTCCGAGGAAAGGATGTTAATTGCCTTTAAATGGCATCTGGACAATTACCTCTCGTGTTGAACTGGTGTTAATTTCCTCTGGGCCACAAATCTCCCTCAGGAAAATGGGACTCAAGGCTCTACCCAATAAAGACCACCTCACTAATTAATTGACTCATCTATATCCTGTAGGTGCAAGGTGGGACACTTAAATCTATCTACTCCATATTGCAAAGGACACTATACACTAGGCATGCAGGCTGTATGGGTGTGCATGCACACAAGTTAAAGTGATTTAACCAGTGTTCACCAACTCTGGTAGAGCATGGGACACTTCTGGAAATCAAATTTAAATACTGGGGGAACTATAGAGAACACATCTCTTTAGAAAAACCAATGAGGCCTTTGTGAAATAATTGCACATTTATCACAGAGTTTTATCTCAGTCTGCCAAGTAGAAAGCAAAGGTGGCGGGCTGGAGAGATGGCTCAGTGGCTAAGGCACTTGCCTCCAGTGCCTAAGGCCCCTGGGTTCAATTCCCCAGGACCCACATAAGCCAGACCCACAATGTGGTGACCCTGGGGAGTGTTCTCTCTCTCTCTCTCTCTCTCTCTCTCTCTCTCTCTCTCTCTCTCTCTCTCTCTCTCTCCATATCTCTGCTTGAAAATGAATAAATAAAATTTTAAAAAAGAAAGCAAAGGTGGCAACTGATTTAAGCATGTTCATCTAGGACTTGAGCCAGCATGTGCTTCTAATGAAGCCGAGACTTTCTGCTAACCACGTGTTCTATCACCTCCCCTAATTGAAAAGTAATAAAAAACATCACAAACGGTGTCAATTAGTCAGTGAAGGCCTCTTTCCTCTTTTTAAGACATAGAGTGGTTCTGGAAAAGACTCTAAGCTGTCTCCTCCCACCCAAACCCTGTTACGTTTCTTTCAGAGGCCACGAGAAACAGAAATCCCAGTTCACCAGTGCTGGACCGCTGAGAGAATCTGCTGGAACCTCTGACAAAGGTTGGATCTAGATATTTAAACAGAGAAAGGGAAAAAGAAAAGGTCATAACAACCAAAAAATGGGTATTGGTTAATTATGGTCTGAAAGTCAATAAAGCCCATTTGATGGCAGATTTAGGGGACTCATTAGAATGTGGAATTCAGTTGCAAGACTGGCAAGCTCGTACAGCTCTGAAAACAGCCGTTTTCATTATGGTATTCAAATGGGATGAGGGAAACCCTGAAGGCATTGCCCCTTCCACAGCCTCCCACAGAGGATGGATGGATCAGATCTAAAAAGCTGCAGCTCTAATGAGTCAAGAAAAGATTGGACAGGTAGCATGCATTCCAACTTTTTTTTTTTCAATTTCTCAGAAAGAAATCACCAAAACAATTGGTTCACCTTTTGCAACACCTGCCAAGCTTAGAGGGCCACGGATCTCAATGGCGGTGGCTCAGGCCACATCAGGACTTTTTAAGTCGCAGGCTGCAGGGAATGAATGAATTCCTTGCATGAGCATTGATGAGCAAGCGAGATGTGCTGGGCTGCTACAGATGACTGAAAATGCCTGTGCACGCCTAGGATGCGTCTGCTTGCATATAGAATTAGCTCCGTGGGTCCTGGAATTTCAGTCTCCTGAAGAAAATCTGTAAAACAGGTGATGTTGGCCCTTACTTTCTTGCTTCCAAAATACCCTCTTTGGGGAGCCCATCTGCATCCTACTCATTTGTCCTCCTACTTCAGGTCCATGTTCCTCAGTCTCTTGAAACTTACCCAACAAGTTTAGAACCTCAAGCATCCCTCTGTGACACTCTGCTAGGTTTGTCCAGGTAGTAAAAAGATGAGACAAATTAGTCTTTGTTTTAACACTGTTAGAGACATAAGAACTGTAGAGATAAGCATCGCCTAATTTTGCTCACCTTTTGCCTAAAGTTGTTCTGTTTCTCCTTTCACTACACAAAGAGATCTTTAAGATTCACAGAATTTGGCCAACACAGCTACACCAGCTCATCAGAACAAAAAGCAAAACAAGTAACAGTAACAACAATAGCAAAAACCTAAACACAAAACTTATGAGAGTGAACCATCTTGTAAAACAACCAGACACAGAAAGAGACAAGGAGAAGGGAGCCATCACTATGATGAACTTGCATCTGGTTCTGAGGTCCTGCGTGACTGCTGTTCCCTCCCTCGAAGTAGGGCTTTCACTGCCTTAACCATGGAAAAAAAGAAATATAATTGCATATTTCTCACAAGTTGCCTTCCCTCTTAGGTAGAAATATAACAAGTTAAAATAAAATATGCCCCCCACACACCCACAGGCAAAGCTAATTCAGAAAAGGAACACTTGTAAATGCCCAGGCACATTAAAAGAGAAGCAAATTCAACTTAACACACCATTCTGGAAGCCATTTTTCAGCTATTGTTAAACTTCAACATGGGGATGGTGAAGAGGATAGAGTAGTTCTCTATGGAGGTGTGAACTGTGACAATCTTTAGAGAACAATTTTTGTAATCCAGTAATCACAAAAATGCCCATAGCTTTGGACCTGGTAATTCTTCCAGGAGGACATAAACTAAGATGTATTTGAAATTGAGCCCCCAAAGTATCCAGCACCATACCCTTCTCTCTCTCTCTCTCTCTCTCTCTCTCTCTCTCTCTCTCTCTCTCTCTCTCTCTCTCTCTCTCTTTCTCTCTTGCTTTCTCTCTCTTTCTCTCTCTCTCTTTCTCTCTCTCTCTCTCAACCTTTGATGTGGCCCCCCAACCCTGGCTTGGCAGTGGATGACCCCCCTCCATCCCCTGTGTTTTAACTCCACTCTGGTAGCATACTTTTCAAACACACTGTAGAAGTCCCTAGGGTCTCCTGATCTCATGTCCAGCCCTTGCTCCTTTAACTTAAGGGCTACTAACAAGTTTCTGGATATGTTTCTGTCACTTTGTGTGTCTGTGCAGTGAGTCCTGAGTAAGCCTTTCTTTCGATCCATTCTTGTCTAGCAGAAATTCTTGGAGATTTCAGCCTTGCCAAATGTCAGCACTGGAGCAATTTTTTTCTCTTATTTTTATATCTATCAGTCATTTTAACGGGATCTGGTCTGGAAGGAGAGAAATTAAGGCACGTGCTGACATCACATTTTTACACAGACATCCTGGGTTGTTTTTCTAAAAATGAGAGGAAATCAGAGGTGGAGAAAAACAAGGAGGAAGGAGAGAGGGAGAGTGGGAGCAGAGTGGAGAGGGAAAGATCCATTTTTGTAGCCCTTTTATACTTATACATACCTCTCTGCATGAATCTTGACAGTATGCATTATTTTTAACAGGCTGCCATTTGTCCAGATGTTAAACAAGGAGGATAGCAGGAGCAGAAAGCAAAATAACTATAGAATTTCAGGATTCTGGAGGAGAGAATAGATTAAGTGTCATAAGACAGTATAATATGTGGGGTTGGTTTGTCCTTCAAGACATATAGAACCTGGCGTCAAGATGGCTGGCATTCAAAGCAGCCATAAGGGGAGGGAAGTGAGGAAAGTGTGCACTCCTAGGTAGAAGGAGGTGAGCAAGGGAGACCCAAGGTAGAAGGAAGTGAGGGAGGTGTGACCCAAGGTAGAAAGGACAATAGAACAAGCAACTCTTGCAGTTAGCTGCATGTAGCTGCCACAAAGCACCCAACCAAAAGCAGCTTATGGGAGAAGGGGTTTATTTTGGCTTACAGACTCAAGGAGAAACTCCATGATGGGAGGGGGAAATGTGGCATGAGCAGAGATTGGACCTCCTGGTCAACATCAGGTGGACAACAGTAGTAAGAAAGTGTGCCAAACCACCAGGAAGGGGAACCTGGCTTTAACACCCATTAGTCTGCTCCCAACAACACATGTCTTCCAGGAGGCTCCAATTCCCAAATTGCTATCAGCTGGGGCCTAGCATTCAGAACACATGAGTTCATAGGGGACACCTCGTTCAGATCACCCCAAGAGCCTTCTAGCTTTCTCTTCTTTGCACAGTAGCCTCCAATGTGGAGTAGCAACAGCCCCATTTTTAATCTCTCATCTGACTGTCCCCTCGATGCATGCATTGGGACCTTGAGCTACACAGAAACCATTTCCTCTAGAAGAGTCTATTTGACAGAACACAACCTTAGCTGTGTAAGGGTACCCCCAAATCCCTTAAAACACATGGAATGATACAGTTTTATGGGGGCAGCTTGATCTTCAAAGGGGGTTCAAGATACTTCATGAAGGCATGGACACTTGAATATTACTGTCAATTCATTGATAATGCTCATAAAACTTCTATTTAGTTCTAGAAAATTTATTGTCTTAACATTGATAGGTTTTTGTATGTGCATATAGGTCTAGGAAATATTTTTAAACCAAGCTGATTGTAACTGGGAAATTCTTAAGAAGAGAAAAAAAAAAGCTAATGGAGGGAATTTTGGTGATGTTTTTCAAACCACAATTAAATGTGATTTTAATAATCATTTGGTATTTAAATAATACCACTGATTGTCATATGGAATTTTAATTAAATGCACACATTCTTCTAAAATATGAAGCGTTACCACTGCGAAAAGACCTTTTCTCTCCTAGGAACACTTTTTAAAAGTAACACTCCCTATAATTCAGTAAAGAAACATTCTTTTAGAATATTCTTTACCCTTCTACTTTACTCTAGCATTTGATGAGTCTTGAGGGAATGAAAAACTGGAATTTTTAACTAAATAAGCGTTCTCATAATTAGTAATGAGGATAACAAAAACAGCACACAGAGAGACAGGTCTAAGAGAAAACATGCTTCAAGTAAACAGCTTGCAGGGCAGACGTTTTCAGTTCTCTGCATTTCAGGGTATTTCCTGCAATGCCATGTTTGTCCAGCAGGCAAACGCCATCCTTTGCCTTTGTTCTGGGTTTCTTTAGGAAACCTTATATCATGTGTTCCCCATTCCCCTCCCCTAGCTCTCAAAAGCTGAGGTCTTAGATCTTAGTTAACTGTTCCACTTACCACACAGGCTCCTAAGCATTTCAAAGTCCTGCTTTTTCTGGTGTTTCTTCTTTTATAGCTTCTGCTGCCTGTCCACTTCTATTCTTACCTCTACTCTCAAAGCATCTACTTTGTTTGGACTCTGTGACAACTGAGAATCTAAGGATTAATGGGTGTACACCAAAAACATGATAAACTCAATGTTTCTTTTTCATTTAATTTAAAAAATAAAATAAAATACACAGTATAAGTATTCATGATGGAAATTTCAAACAAATTTTGTTTCTGTTGCTTTTTCTCCCTCCCTTTTGCTCCTCCCCATTTTAACTCCCCCACCCTTGTATTTTCAACTCTCTCCCCAAAGACTCCATTCATTCTTATGTCACATGTGTCTGTCTCACTGTCTTCCCCACCATCAACACCTCTTGTTCCCCACTCACAGTCGGTCTCCTGTCTAGTGTCATAGTCACACACCCACCCCCACATATAAACACACACATAAAGAGTATAAGCTAAGACCCACATATGAGAAAGAACATGTCATTTTTTACTTTGGGTCTGGGTTATCTCATTTAATATCATTTGTCATGGTTTGATCCAGGTGTCCCCCACAAACAAATGAATGTATTCTGAATGATCGATCCTCAGCTGATGGCAGTTTGTGTTTTACAACCTCACTAGAGCTGTGTTTTTGGGGGTGGGCTTATGGGGGTTATAAGCCAGCTTCCCCTTGCCAGTGTTTGGCATACCTTCCTGCTGCTGTTTGCAGTGCTGTGATGGAGGTGATGTCCACCCATCTGCTCATGCCATCATTTTCCCTGCCAGGATGGAGTCTCCCCTGGAGTCCATAAACCAAATAAACCCTTCCTCCACAAGCTACTTTTCTTTGTTTTTTTTTCTGCACAGCAACAGAGTAAGTTGACTACAACAGTTTTGGTACCAGGATGTGGTGGGATCTGTTGTTGCTAGAACCCTGATTTTTGTGTCTTTGGGCTTTTGGAAGTGATCTTCAGGAGGAATATGGAAGGATTTGAAATCTCAAGACGCCTAACAGTGCTGTGAGTACAGCTTGATGGACCATTCTGGTCAGAGTTGAAAGACCTGAATTCAATAAGAACTATGGACTGTGAGGTTTGGCTTACAAGGGTGAAAAAGAACTTTGTCAGGACTATGCCAGGAGCCGTTTGCATGAGAGGCTTGCTGTGTTCTGCTTGCCTGTGTCCTGGGAACCTGTACAGGGTTGTTTTATGTAAAGATGGACTGGTGTGAACAGATGGAGATGGCACAGAAAGAAATGAAATCTTTGGCCTGAAACTGCTGCCCATTCAGCAATTGTTTGTGAGATTACAACCATTGAGATTGGGCCAAGTGATCTGCTTTGGAACAAAAGGAAGAATGCAGATTCTTTGAAGTAAGGGGCCTGAATGCTTTGTTCCCCCCTGGATTAACAACTTGGTAGCCCACCTTCTTCTGTGGAGTATAACAAATGCAAAAAGAGAGGGTCATTGGATTTGCAACACAGTTTTATTTTTGAAAAATGGCCATCTGCAGTGTGAAGCAAGTTTGCTAGATTGCCTGTGTGGAGGCTGATGAAGCCATGAAGATGAACTGTGGGTTGCAATGGAGACCCAGTGAATTCCAGGACTATAGATGCCTGACAAAGCAAGCTTCCAGCACTGGTAGTTTTTCCAGACTGAGTAGCCGAGCTGGAGGGGCAGAATCAAATCTCCAAGAGACTGATTAGAATTATTGAACTTGGAGTTAGAGATTGATGGTGCCCTACTTTTTTTAAATCTTGTAGTGGTTCAATCTGACTCATGTTATCTTTTGCAGTGTGAATGTTCTGTGCCATTACGGGTTTGTTTTTTTGTTTTATGGCTCAGTTGAAAGCTGTGGGGACTTAGGAATTGAGCTGAACACATTATATTTACATCATGTATGATTTTTAGATTGTGGGGGCCAGGAGCAGACTGTCTTGGTTTGATGCAGGTGTCCCCCACAAACAAATGTGATGGCAGGTTTGGTTTTACAACCTCACTGGAGCTGTGTTGTTGGGGTGGGTTTATGGGGTTATGAGCCAGCTTCCCTTTGCCAGAGTTTGGCACACCTTCCTGCCGCTGTTTCCAGTGCTGTGGCAGAGGTGATGTCCACCCCTCTGCTCATGCCATCATTTTCCCTGCCAGGATGGAGTCTCCCCTCGAGTCCGTAAGCCAAATAAACCCATTCCTCCACAAGCCACTTTTGCTTGGGTTCTCTCTGCACAGCAACAGAGTAAGTTGACTACAACATCATACTTTCTACCAGGAGTGGTATCACTAGGTCATGTGAGAGTTATATTCTTTTATTTTTTTAATGTTTATTTATTTATTTATTTATTTATTTATTTGCATGCAGAGACAAGAGAAAAGAGAGACACTGAAAGAGAGATCATGGGAGTTACAGGGCCTCCATCCACTGCAAATGAACTCCAGATGTGTGTGTCACTTTGTGCATCTGGCTTTTCATGGAGTCGTAGTCATCCATGTGCTGCTGGGATGAATCTCCAAACTAAGCAAAGTTAAGGGAAGAAAGGATTTACTGAAGCTACAGATCCAGGGAAAGTTCCATAATAGTGAAAGAGGCTGCCCCCCCCCTTTCACAGATTCAAGCAGAGAGAGAGAGAAAATATCACCAACACCACACACAGAATAGCAAAGAGTCAGGGGCAAAGGGAGAGAGATTTCCATCCCCTTTATATAGCCTTAGGGCAGGGTCTTGCAACCCTTTCCCAGAGTTTTTGGCTTTCGAGTCTCTGGAATTTCCTTCCTGCACTGCCCTCCAAGGAAGGAATGTTTATTTTTAGCTCCCCCTGACCCCTACTGAGAGGGCTGCCTTCCTGTGAATATCCTCAGAGACCCACCTGAGATTATTAAAAAGGTCAGGTTGACAACAAAATTTAATCATCACACATGGGTATTGAACAAAAGTCATTAGGCTTTGCAGGCAAGGTCTTAACCACTAAGCTATCTCTTCAGTTTTTAATTTTTTAAGTTTTTTTAAAATTTATTTGCATGCAGAGAGAGACAGAGGGGAGGGAGACAGACAGATGTGTGCAAGGGACTGCAGCCACTGCAAATGAACTCCAAAAACTTGTGCCACCCTGTGCATCTGGCTTTATGTGGGAAGTGGAAAATCAAAGCAAGGTTGTTAGATTTTTTCAGGCAAGGGCTTGAACCACTGAGCCATCTCTCCAGCCCATTATTTTAATTTTTTATTAAGTAGAAACTTTGTACAAATAAGTCATGTGTTGGTACCATCGCTTCCCTCCTCCCTGGCCCCATTCCGCTCAGGCCCCTCCTCAGTGTGATGGCTGGTTGCTCCATTGGACTGAGGGCTATGTGTTATATGAGCAGTCAATCATTGGGGCGAAGGGGGACAATGCCTCTGGATATTCCCCTGCCATGGCTCTTACAATCTTTCTGCCCCTCTTCAACAAAGTTCCTTGAGCTATGGTAGGTGAGTTTTAAGTCTACTTTAGTGTTGAGCTCTTAGCAGCTTCTAGATTTCTGCTTTGGAACATTTTGAGTGTCGTTGGTATCTGTCTCCATCACCCTGGCTCAGGTTGTCAGTCTCACTATAGAAGCAGCACTCTTGCTCATCTCTCTACTTCCTCTGTGGTTTCACCTGAGACCTAGCTGATGTGTTAGGGTGATTCTTCTGTCAGAGAGTCAGCTACCATTTGTGGTCTTGTTGGTAGAATTAGGTTATTCAGGGTTCTCACTGCCTTCTGAAAAATAAAACATTCTCTAACAGAGAGTGTGATCATCATAGGTTAAATGAGATGAGCATTCCTAATTTGGCAAGATTATAATGGATGTAGCCTCTCTTTTAGCCCATAGTTAGTGGAAGCTTCCCCTTGAAGTCCAGATTCTTGGTCTCTATAGAAGCTTGGCTTGGATCCAAGTTCCAGCTATGGGTTCCTTGCCAATGAGCAGATCTCTTAGCCAATCAGAGTCCTTGATTACCTACTTAGGTTGACTGCCACTATTGCACAGGTGTGTACATCTTGTCATGCTGGTTGCTGGCATATAGCAGAGTCCCCTGCTTTCTCCCAACTTTGCTGACCCGTTTTCCCTGGCAGCTCATATTGTGTTTTCCAGTACTGTACCAGCTAACCATCTGGGAACTCGCTTCCCACCAGATTCCAGACATGTCTCTAGATGTTGTAAATTGTCAACCTATAATGTCATCAACAAGAGGGACTTATTACTCAGTTTAATTTCCCCAATGCTTAGAAAATTTACTGACTGGGGTGAAATGGAAGCTCAACACAGTTATAATTTGCATTTCCCTATTGACTAGACACTCTAAAAACTACTTATTGGTCATTTGTTTTTCTTGTTTAGACAAAATCAAAGACTTTAAATCCTGAAACATTGAAGTTATTAAAGAAAAATAGGAAAACACTTCCAGTTATAGGCATAGATAAGATTTTCCTGAGCGGACTCCAATGCCACAGTAAACAGTCCCAAAAATCAATAAATGGAACTAAATGAAATTAAAAATTTCCTGTACAAGCAAAAGAAACTATTGTTATGGGAATTTTGCTGGAATGATTACTCTGAAACTATTGTAGTCAGCTCATGCTGCTGGATGAAGCTCCAAACCAGTCACAGTTTATGGGAGCAAGAAGGGATTTATTGATAAAGATCCAGGGGAAGTTCCATATGGTGAAAGAGGCTGGCCCCCTTTCACAGGTTCAAGCAGAGAAAAACCATCACCAGAAAACAATAAACTCTGAGGAGCTCAGATTGCTCTTTGCATATCTATGGCTGGAATTCCAGATCCACCCCCAGAAGCACCTTAGGGCAGGATTACAGCCTAGGATTGACCAAGGTGATACCTCCTCCAACCAGGAGGCTGAAGACAAGTTTTTAATAAAACTCTTGAATCTATTGGGGGACATTCATTCAAACTACCACAGACACCAATGAGAGTGGAAGAGAGGAGTTTATTATCTGGGGACCATCACCAAGATCTCTCCCTAAGGGCTCTGGCCTCCAGTTCAACTTGTACTTTCATTATATGCTCTAGGGCAGCAAGGTGGGTGAGCAAGTGGAGCTTTCCAAAAGCAGACATGGCAGCTAGCTATGTAGCTAGGTTACCAAGACTGCAGGCAGGTCCACCTTTGTTTTACCTTAGCCATTTCCTCTTTCTAGCCACTCTGATGGGCTCACCAGCCATTTCCTCTAACTTCTCTGGTACCCTCTTTCTGGGACTTTCCATTTCATTGGGCAGAGAGAAGAGGTCGTGTCTGGCAGCAATCAGTGTTTGCAATAAATCAGTACTTAGCAATTGGTATTTTCTACCTCATTCCTTCCTCTTCACCATCATAATACCTTATCTTATTTTGAAGAGGTTGGTTGGTATTCCTGGCATATCACCTGAAGCTTTATTGCTTCCACCCTAGTTCAATAAACCTTGACAGGACATTTAGGATGAATGGTCCTACTAGGAGCCCAACTTTATCATTATAAAGAGCCCCACTAAAGGAGCCAACTAGGATTCCCATATAGTCCACATTTCACCTTAATTCTTTCTAGTAACTTTTTAGTATTTTCTCATACTCCTCCTGATTAGCATAAAAGCAACATTCCTCATTTAGAAACACACATATACAATCCCTGCCACCACTTTTCAAAAGTAATCAAATCTAATCCCCTGGGGTTTGGGAAGACCACTGCCACCAATGAGGCTATCTGATTCTTAAGAGTAACTACGTTCTCTTGAACAATAGTTAATTCTTCCTTAATCTGGGTAGAGAGCTGGCTATGTTGAACCTGTTGGATGCCTATTGTGTGGCACCAATGGCCACAGTTCCTGTCAGAACTACTTCTAGCAGGAATGGTAGCAGACTGGAGTCTTCTTAGTCTTTGATCTTGTGAAATGCAAGTATTATCAGACCTCGCCCCAGAAGTACATTTAAATCAGGGGCTAGGAACACTAGTCTACAATCCCCCCCCCAAGTGTAAATACCCTTGGGGCAGGCAAAGTATGTGCCATTGGGGGGTCAAAGCCCCTTTAATTAACTTAGTACACCCCTTTTCATTTCCCATACATTGGGCCTTTCCTATGACCTGAACAGATGGTCCAGTCACACAAGTCCCTTTTGTGTTGTTAGGTAGGCATTGGTTAGTCATTCCTTCTCCTATATAGGTGACGTGGCCTACATGTAAGTATATACAGCAATCCTGTCCCAGGGATGGGTCTGTTAGATAACGGAGCTCATGCATTCACCAAGGTCAGCATTTTAAGAAGAGGAGCATTTGAATCAAATTGGCTGGCTTTGCCTTATTTAGGGACCAACCAGTTTATGGGCCCAGGGATTGTCTAAGGAGTTCACTTTACTCATCTGAAGGAAAACCTTCTGTTGGGTGACTGATAGCTGGAGGGTATTGGTTAGGGACTGTGATACACGATTGACATATAGTCCCAACCCAAGAGTTCAAGTGCCCCGTGTGATGGGATTACTCAAGTTCAGCTACATCCAAATCCCTCCTTTGCTCTATAATGGGAGGCTTTTCATCCCTTCTATTCCTTGCCCAGCAGAGGGTTCCAGGCACATACAGGAATCGCTGAGGGACTCAGTGGCCTCCTACTGAGAACTCTCACAGTTCACAGAACCAGTATTTCTTGGTGGTCCTGGTTTCCCCTATGATGGTGACAGGGAGCATTTCATAAGTCTTCCAGTAGGGGTGGTCACAGTAGATATGGCTGTACCAGTATCCAAAATGAAGTCCATAGTTTCCCCCACCCTCCATAAGATCAATTCTGACCATAGGCTCCTGGGGGCCAAACACAAGTGAGCCTGATTCAGTCTGATTCAGAATCCCAATAAGGATAATCCAATCATGTTTTTCCTTTCTGTTTATGGCTGTGACAATGGTTCCCCTCTCTTGGGGCTTCTCATTGTGTGTGTCTGTATCTTCTCCCTACTCTGGACATTCGCTCTTCCAATGTCCTGTTTTCTTACAATAAGCACATTAATCTTTGCCCAGGGTTTTTATTATTTTTTTCCAGCACCCTCCTCTTTCTCTTTCTTTGAATCGGCTCAGCTGGGTTTACGCTCATGACAACTGCTAGAATGTGGGCCTTTCTCTCATCATGTTTGTCCTTTTCTTTCTTTGTGGTGACCTCGCCCAGTTGGCAACCACCTTGGATGAAATTTCTAGACACTCACGTATGTCCTTCCTAGCAAAACCTTCTAGGCACTGCAGCTTATGCCATAGGCTGACTGGATAACAAAGGCCATGTTTGTCGTTGATGGACCAGCAATGGGAACAACCAGTCATACACTGAAACCCCCAAACTATCACTTTAAAACCTCTTTTATAAGCTGATTGTCATATATTTGTCACATGAAAGGAAAGTTAAATAAAATTTTCTATGTAGGGAAAGTCAGTGAGACTATCTCCTTAGAACTATGAATAGCCACTGAATTTCTTTCCTCTGACTGGTGTGACGAAGGAATTATGAGAGAAAAATGAAAACTCACTTGGTCAGGAAGGGATACCTTGAGTCTCAAGTTAAGTGAAATAATGTCTTTTCTCCTGTCACAGACCATTCTAAAAAGAAGTTAACTGAAGCATGGAAGTACTTTTAGTTTACAAAACACAGGATGCCCTGTAGCTGTCATAGGGCAACTGAGGAGACAAGATGGGTGCTGGAATTAGCGTCAGAGCCTATGTCCTGGAAGCCATAACAAACTAGGCTTGGCCATCCATCCTTGACAAGCCAATTAAAAGAGCAAAATTAATAGTAAAAAGCAGATAAGAGAGAGATTTACTCAATGTGGTCACATTGGGAAGAGGGGCAAAGAGATCTGGAAGCTCCCTCCCCTACCAAAGTCAATCTTCAGGTTCCTGACATGAGGTTTGGGTTTAAGAAGTATACATAATGTTATGGTTTAAATGTAAAATGTTCCCCATGGGCTCATGTGCTTGAACCCTTGGTCCCCAGCTGGTGACACTGTTTGGGAAGGTTGTGGAACCTTTAGGAGGCTTGCTAGAGAAAGTGGATCACTGGAGGGAAGTGGGGTCACACTGGAGTGTGACTAGCTGGATTCCTACTCCTGCTGCCACATCTTCCCCATATGATGTATCTCCTCAAAACCGTAAGCCAAGTCAACCCTTCCTTTCCTTAAGCTACTTCTGGTCAGGTATTTTGTCCCAGTAATAAGGAATACACATAGCTAAGCAGTTCAGGTCAAGGTGTGGTTCCACCATTCCATTGCTCCAACTCCAGACTTTCCTGCAAGGCTGTCAAATCTTACTTGAGGCAGGTTTCCCTGTTTGTTGGCACCAGGTTACAGCCTTTTTCTTTAGCCAACAAGAGATCTCTGAAAAAAATTCTAATTCTTAGGGCCCATTGCTTCAATGGTCTGATAACCAAAGGAAAAGGCACAGTTTAATGTAAGACCAAGTTGTTCAACAAGCAAGTCTCAATTCGCCAAGGAAACATAACTATCTGAACAAAGGAAAAAATAGAAGAAACAGAAGGATGGAGAAGAGAGAACTAACTCCCCATATTATAAGGAAGGAATATGGAATTTTATCCAAAGCATTAAAGAAAAACCAAGGTCCCAAATGGATTTTTGATGGCTGAAATGCTACTGTATCTTCTGGTAATGATAGTGAATAGGATCCAGGTAGCTCATGTTGTAAGCAGTTTAGTTTGGGTCTTGGGCCCTTAAGGAGAGGTAAACATTGATTTGCACTTCGTCCTAACAAGACCATAAGGCAATTCCAGGCCATGGGCTGAAATTCTAAGAAAACAGACTCATCAGGATGCCAGTTGACCACCAGCCTTTGCACATTTTTCTTCCAATTCTTGATTCAAATTCCTTGGAAATTTAGCAGGCTCCCCTTGAGCCTGTACAATGTCACCTTACCTCTTCACCAACCAGAGACCTTCAGATATGTGTAAGTAGGCCTATCATGTCTGTACCTGCTTAGCATTTGATTTCCATGTGAGTCATCACTGGGACTTGTTCCAAAGCTATAAAACCCACTATAGTCCCAAATGCTATCTGGCAACTCTTCTGGAGTATCCCCACCACCCTCTGCTCTACAGGGAGCTTTGTCTTTGTTCTACTTCTTTCTAATAAACTTGCCTTCTGTGCCCTCACAATAAATTCAAGAACCACTGGCTTGGGGAGTTGTAGTGATCTTTGAGTATTCTGCACTGTAATCCACTAAGCTAAGTGACCACTCTCAAAATCCCTCATCAGCAACAGCAAATATGAATACATAAATAATGAATTTGGTGACCTAATAAACAGAGGCCCTAAATCTAACATTATGTTTTTTTTGTGAATGATCCTGGTGTTATCTTGACAATCTTGAAATGTACATATGAATTAAATTTCTAGATAGCTAGAGAGATATTAACTGGTCTGGAGGTCACTGAAGATGTACTCTTTCTTTGTTGTTAGTCCTTGTTCTAATTTTCATTTTCTTGGTTGGCCACATGGAAGGGAATCATCACAACTGTTTCTCCTTGAGAACCAGAATACCATCTGAAAGGAATGAGGCTAGAAGTATCAGGTTTTGTTGAGTCCCATTGAGGAAAAGCTACTTCTCATCAAAATAAATAAAGTTTGAGTTCTAACTTTGGCCTTGGGAAGAGACATGGTACTGCAATCTTTCCCAAAGATTATAGCATTATATACTCTGATATACTTTGGTTTACTCTCCCAGTGCACCTGCTTGTCCACTTTACAAATACTAACTCAAAAGGTACGACTTTTCTTTTACCCTATCAGTAGCATGTCTGTCCTGACAATTCTGGGCATTCATTCCCATTTCTCTCTCTCTCTCTCTCTCTCTCTCTCTCTCTCTCTCTCTCTCTCTCTCTCTCTCTCTCTCATCTTTCTTCATGCAGCTTCATACAAATTATCACTGAGCCTACCTGTTTTTTTTGGAATTTAGCTCAAAATGCATGACTTTTCTATATCTCCTTCTTCCCAGCACCTGCCAAGACTTTTCTTTTTGTTTTTCAAGGTAAGGTCTGACTCTAGCCCAGTCTAACATGGAATTCACTATGTAGTCTCTCCTTGAACTCACTGTGATTCACCTACAACTGCCCCACCCCCTAACTCCGCCCCCCAATGCTGGGATTAAAAAGGTACACCACCACACCAGGCCAAGAGTTCAATCTGCCTTGACAACCCTCTCACCAACTCCAACAAAATGGTTCTTGAGCATCTTTCTGAGTCCTTTTTCAAATTCACATCAACATCAAGGACCCTCAAAAGGGAAGCTTAATTCCCTAGCAACATATTTGGATATTAAAATATTCAACTTTATAACATTATGGTTTGAATGTAAATGTCCCCCTAGTCGCAGGTATTTATTTTTCTTTAAGCTTCCTTCTAAGTCTCCAGCAGGCAGAGTTCTGATGGAGGAAGACATTGATTTGCACACTGGACTGGACTGGACTGGACTAGAGCAGATCTCCAGTCCAGTCCATTGTGCAAATGTGTCATTGGGAGCAGATCTCCAGTTCAGCCTTATGGTGAGTTCAGAGTCAGCTTGTCATAGTCAGCCACATACCACTGGGATGAATCCTCAAACCAGACATAGTTTATGGGAAGAAATGATTTATTTGAAGCTACAGATCCAGGGGCAGTTCCATAATAGTGAAAAAGGCTGGGTCCCTTTCATAGGTCCAAATTGAGAGAGAAACCCATCACCAGCACCACATCCACAACAACAAAATGGGGGGGGGAGAGAAGATTTTCTCCCCCTTTATTTAGCCTTATGGCGAGGTCTTGCAACCCTATCCCAGACTTATGGCTTCCTGAGTCTCTGGAATTTCCTTCCTGCACTGCCCACACAGAAAGGAATGTTAATTTCTAACTCTCCTGAGCTTCCTTATATCCTGCCCCTACTGAGAGCCTCCCTTCCTGTAAAGATCCTCAGAGATCCACCCAAGGTAATTAAAAAGATCAAGTTGACAACAGAACCTAACCATCACATATTGTGAGTTCAGAGTTAGCTCATGCTTGCTGTTCTCTCTCTGCAGTGGATGTATGATAAAATGAGACAGCTTCTTCCACCATGATGAAGCTTCCCCTTGAATGTAAGCCTTAATAAACATTTTCCTCCCATAAGCTGCTTCCGGTTGGGTGTTTTGTTCCAGTAATGAGAATATGAGTGCAATAAACATTATTTACATAAAAGTAGATTTTTTTATTAGCAATCATCATGATAGCAAAATCAACCCATCTCAATATTGACATAATATATGTACATTTTATATGGACCAAGGCTCAAAGATCATAGGCCAATTCTAAAAGTAAACTTTTAAATTTATATTTCATGTTTGCCTAGCAAAAAGCAAATCATATTTCTAAGCCTCTAATGAAAGCATAGTTTAACCATCTTTTAGGTTATCTATTTTATAAATCCTATTAAGAAGATCTTTTTGCCTCAGTTTCCAGAATTAACATTTGAAAGCACCAGACCAACCCCTTTCATGAAAACAAGGTCAGAATTAACATTTCAAGTAGTTAACACTTTTTATAGGTCTGCCCAAAGTTAAGTTCAGCTTTCTTTTCAGTTTCACATTCAAATTCTCCAATTTTATTCACTTTAGCGACCAAGTTTTCAAAAGGAGAGAAAAAAAAAAGACCCAGAAGCAAGGCGTATGCACTGAACTAAAGCTCCCTAACAGCAGCTTCATCTACTTTCAGCAGCTTTTGTGATTGGGAAGAGATTGTCATGTCCTCCAATGTAAGAGTTTCAGAGCAAACTTACCTTGGGCTAACTTTAGCCCCTTAACAGCCATTTATTGCCCACTTCTGTGTCTGACCTAACATCCTGTGACTTATTGGGTTATCAGGTGAAACCTTTTGGAATGCACTAACAGACCATCAGCTTCCACCAACACTAAGGGTACTCATGCTTGGAACTAAAAATCATATCAAAAGCCCATGGCTGGAGAGACTATAAGCCTAAGAAAGAATCTACTAATGTTGTATAACTTAGTAGGTGTACTGTGAAACGGCCTCTAAATATTTAACCTTTATACTCACAGATCATTTCTGATCTCAGCCCTGGTCAGAAAAGCTTTTTCTTTTCCCTATATTGGGAGGTGGTTAATGAAGAGAAACATTGCAGTCAAGTGCTGAAAATGAGCGACTGGTGAGTGCTCAGTCCTACATAGGGCATAACACATCAGCCCCTCCATGGCTCAGGAAACAGCACAGAAGATGGGAAGGAAAGAACATAAGAGCTAGAGATATGGAGAAGCAATGCCCAACTCTGTTTCCTAGAAAGGACAAGGCCACTGTACTCATACACTGCCAGCAGCTATGGATTCCTATATAAGACCTACGTACGATGGGGCCAGACTACGTTCAGTTAGGGATACAGATGGGTCTTGAAAGACTACTCCCTCCTTGATGAGCTAATGATAGAGATAACAGGAAGAAGCACAGTGGGACTGGAGGGATGGAGAGGGTAGTGTTCCTATGTTCAAAATCCAATATTAATGCAAGTTGGAAAATTAAACGCATGATATCGCTCTTTTACTTTATTTTTAAAGCAATTTTATTTATATGACAGCAGAGAGAGAGAGGGGAATGAGAAAGAGAGACAGAGAGAGAGAGAATGGGTGAATGGGTACACCAGGGCCTTTAGCCAATGCAAATGAATTCTAGATGCATGTTCCCCTTTGTGTATCTGGCTTTACGTGGGTACTGAGTAAATGAATCGGGGAGTTAGGCTTTGCAGCCAAGTGCTTTTACTGCTGTGTCATCTCTCCAGCCAATCACTTTTTAATTTTTAATGTTATTACATTAAATTAGTGGATTTCAATAGTGGTCCCTAGATGACTTCAAATTTGGGTCAGAAATAAAAGACAGAGATCAAGTAAACACAAGACCAGGTTTCACCAGCCCCTCCCCTTTCAAATTCATGTTGAAATATGATTTTCACTGTTGTGGACATTTCAATGGTTGAGAGGTCATGTGGCCCTTGAAACAAAGGATTTTATTTGCTAAGAAAAAAATGAGGAAAAAATGAAAGAAAAAGATAAGGTTTTATCTTTGAAATTGAAACGAACTAGTAATGAAGTATTATCATGTGAATATTTTCTATTATTAGCATTTAAATATTGTTATTGAAAATCCATTTTAAATTTTTATTTATTTGCAAGCAGAGAGAGCGAGGGAGGGAGAAGAATGGTCACACCAGATGAATGTGCTACTTTTTGCATCTGGCTTTACATGAGTACTGGGGAATCAAACTTGGGTCATCAGGCTTTAAATCTCTCTAGCCCCCCAAAATCCATTTTAAACACAAGTCCTCTATACCTATTTAGAAATCCCAAATAGTGTTGTTTCACACATATTTTTACAAGTCATTATAACATACAATCTGATTGCTATTCATCAATCCACTTTATAACATCTGTTAATGTGTTTTGAGGTAGAAATAAGGCTGGATGACCAAGTATGAAGAAGCAGGTCTTACACAGTTTGAACTCATAGGTTAAGTAAAGAATGTAAGTGATTGGGTCAGCACTTGGGAGTACATCTGGCTTCAATATTGAAAGCTGTCAGAAAGGAGAAAAATGGGTCTGGGGAAACTCCTCTACTAAGATGGCTCAGTTTTATTCAGATGATAATGCAGGGAAGCAGATAAAAGACAAACACAGTGCTGTGGCTTAACTGGTTTGTCCCCTCCTACAGACTCCAGATAAAGTGATGAGTAGGGAAGTGATTAGTAAAAGGGACTGAGAAAGTTCCCCCAAATGAATGAGTGCCCTCTCTTCAAGAATAGAGCCAGGATAATGCATTATGTTATGTTGTATCCCCATGCACACAACCACTTGCCCTTCTACTTCCTAACTTCACCCAACGCCTATAAGATAGATGCTGACATCTTGCTCTTGGAGTTCCAAGTCTTCAAAAATAACCATGGCCCAAAATAAATCTCTTTTCTCTATACATCGCACAATGTCAGGTATTCTGTACAGCAACAAAAGATTTCATAAACAACTAGAAAATATAACGGGCAGGATGTAGTTAAAAACTGGGCAGCTTGGGACTATGGAAATGGTTTAGCCCATTTGAGCATTTGCCATGCAAGCATGAGGAGGCTGAGAGAGCCTGAGATTGTCTGAATCCCCAGCACCCATGTCAAAAGCTAAGCCTGCAAGCCAAATGTGACAACTGGTGTAATGGTGCTCTCTGTTATGGGGAAAACCAACTGCTCAGTGATTCGAAGGAAGGAATTCATGCCTGGTACTGAAAACCTAATCAATGTGTTCAAGGAGGTCATAAGCCCTAGAAGGAAACTACGACTGTTGTCTGGCTAAATGGATATATCATACCTACCAGACTTTCCTCTAAATACATATGTTTATGCTTGTATATTCGTGCTACTCTCACTTCTTTTGAGAGAAGCTTCTCTTTTCAAATGGTAGTGACCACTGAGGAGACTCAAATTTACAAAGTCCTGAGAAGAAGAGACAGTGGAGTGTTCAACACTAAGAGAGAGCTCTCTATCAGATGGTCCAAGACTCAGGGACCAAAGGAAGGGGAGGAACAATTTGCAATATTGTCTAACAGACTAGATGGAATGAAGGGATTCCGTAGACAGGAGGTTTAGGAGGAGGGGTAGGGATGGTAGGGGGATCATGGAATATTATGTGTATGTAAAGAAATTGTTAATAAAATTTTTAATTAAGAAAACATGGGCATGACTACACACTGTAGTCTCAGTCCTTTTGGAGGACTGAGACATTCTGGGGCTCACTGGTCAGCCAATCTGACTGAAAAAACAAAAACAGCAGCTCCATGTTCAGTGAGACACTCTGTCCCAAGGAAATGAATACAAAAGGAAATAGAGGGGGACAGCAGATAGTCTCCTTTGACCTCCTCACCTGTGCACACCTAGCATTAGGCTTTGCAGGAAAGCACCCTAACCACTGAGCAACCTCTCCAGCCCCTCTGGGTCTTTGTTTGTTTGTTTGTTTGTTTGTTTATTGAGGTAGGGTCTCACTCTAGCCCAGGCTGACCTGAAATTCACTATGCCATCTCAGGGTAGCCTCAAACTCATGGCAATCCTTCTAACTCTGCCTCCTGAGTGTTGAGATTAAAGGCATGCACCACTAAACCTGGTCTATATTTTTTTGTTGATATCTTTATTATCCTTAATTTGATACACTGTATGAGCAAATCTTATGATGGATCCCCCATTTCCCTCCTTCCTGTCCCCAACCCACTGGGGGCCCTCCTTGGTGGGTATACTGGATTAGTCCATGGGGTATGGGGTTAGGAATAGTGCGGGAGATAGACAGATTTCCCCCACCCCCTTTTGTATGTTGTTGCTGAGGGGGGCCATGTCTCTGGATATTCTCCTCCACCATGGCTCTTACAATCTTTCCATCCCCTCTTCCACTCAGTTCCCTGAGTCATGGTGGGTGAGTTTTAAATCTGCTTTATTGTTGAGATCTTAAGGGTCTCTGGACGTCTGCTTTAAGTTGCACTGGATATTATTGGTGTCTGTCTCCATTGACCTATCCTGGGTTATCTGGCTTGCTGTGGTGATAGGTCTCTTGTTTATCATTCCACTTTCTCATAGGTTTCATTTGAGGCCTACATGCTAGGCCTGGGTGGTTCATCTCTTAACGGAATGTCAGCCATCATCCCATGGCTTGTTGATGGAGTTGGAATAACCACAGCTCTCTCACTGCCTTCTGAAAAATACAAGCAGATATCCATCAGAAAGTGAGATCAGTATAGGATAAATGAGACATACATTGCTAATTTGACAAGATTCTATTGGGAGTAGCCTCTCTGTAGTTCTCTGGTAGTGGGAATTTCCCCTTGGAGCCCAGGTTTTTTGTTCCCATAGGATTTTGCCCTGTATCCCATTCCAGTTAAGGGTTCCTTGTCACTGAGTGGATCTCTTAGCTAATTAGAAAGCTGTTGATTACCCACCTAGGTTTTGGTGCCACTATTGCACAAGTGATCACTTCTTGACTGACTGATCTCTCCCATAAAGCAGTGTGTTTAGCATTCTTGTGACAACTGTCTGCATTTTATATCAAAGGTCTCTGCTTACTCCAAATATTGTTGACCAGTTTCCCCTGGAAGCTTATCTAGTGCCTTCCAGCACTGTACTAGCTACCATCTGGGGGCTGGTTACCATTCTGGATCTCCCAGGGTCTCTCAATGTTGTGCAATGACTTTCTGTGGTTTCTTCAGCAATAGGATCTTATCTTTGGCCTGGGGCAGGTATTCAAGAGTTTTGACTGAAGCCTGTCTTGTTTTGGTGGCCTCATGGGTCTCTTTGATCAACAGCTCTGTGTGGGAAGGAACCAATAACTGGGACAGAGAGGTGCAGGTCTGGTCAATTTTTCATGAGGTTAGGCTTCCTTCCATTCCATTCACTGCCCCTCTTACCAGTCCATGCTCACATCTTCCTTGAGAATTTACTGTATGAAAGTAAGGATTTTATGGTTTCATTTCATTATTAGTTTAGCTTATTTATAGTTTCCCCCTCTCCTTCATCCCCCCACCCAATTCCTTAACCTGGTTAGGAACTGCATATGAGGGAGAATATGTGGCATTTGACTCTCTGTTCTTGATTGACTTCACAAAGTATGATCTGCTCCATCTGTCCACTTTTCTTTAAATTTATTATGTCATTTTTCCTTTCAGCTGAGTAGAATTCCATAGTGTAAATGTACCATAACTTTGATATCCATTCATCCATTGATGGTCATTTGGGGTGATTCCAATTCTTAGCTAGTATGAATTGAGCTGCTGTAAACATGGTTGAGCAAATGCTGAGGCATGAAACCTTGAGAGTAGATGCCTAGTAGAGGGATAGCTGAATCCATTGGCATCTCTATATCCATTCTATTCAAGCGTCTCCACAATTCTTTCCATAGTGGTTGTACAAGTTTGCAATCCACCAGCAGTGAATGAGGGTTCCTTTTTCTCCCACAACCTCACCAGCATCTATTGTTGGTTTATTTTTTAATGATTCTAGCCTATTTTTAAGTGGATTAATTAGTCACAAAGATTCACACTGAAGGGTTTGGGGTGAATTTTTTCCCAAATATTTTATTTATTTATTTATTTATTTATTTATTTATTTATTTATTTGCAAGGAGAGAGAGAAGGCAGGGGAGGGGAAGGGAAGAGAAAAGAAGGAAGGGGAGGGGAGGGGAGGGGAAAAGAGAAGAGAGGAGAGAAGGAAAACAGAAATAATGGGCATGCTAGGTCCTCCAGCCACTGCAAAGAAACTCCAAATGCATGTGCCACTTTGTGTATCTGGCTTTACGTGGGTACTGGGGAATCAAACCTGCGTTCTTAGGCTTTGCTAAGCCATCTCTCCAGGTTTCGAGTCTTTGTCCTTGCATTTATGTTTGGATATCTTTGGGTTTATGCATGGCATGTTTATCCATGGTACAAGGCAGGCATGCTGCATACTCTTCTGCCATTGCAAGCATAGTGGTGGACATCACTGCTCATCTCCAGTGCAATGTCATAGCATCCTTGTGGAACATGTGTTGGATAATAAATATAAGGTTTGTTTCATTCTTAACCCTATTTCACTTACTAATAATGTCTTCTGTGATCCACTATCTTTCGACAAAATTAATATATTTTTGTAATAAGTTTTCAAATCAGGAAATGTTAGCTTTCTAATTTTTTTGATTGTTTGTTTGGTTGGTTGTCCTAGGTTCCTTACATTATTATACAGTTTTTAAGATAAACGTTTTATCTTCTGCAAAAATAAAAAACGCTGCCGAGTTTTTGTAATTTAGATTTTTACATAAATTTCAATTTCAATAACACTGACATCCTAAAAGTACTAAATCTTCTAATCAATGAACAAAAGTGACTCCCTGTTTGGTTTTATTGAATTCTTTTCATCATTACAGAGCTTATAGTATATAGACTGGCACTTTTTAATAGTATCTTTTAGCATGTATGTATGTATTGACTATCGTATGGTGTGTGTGGTGTGTGGTGTATGTACTTGTTTGCAGATGTATGCACCCCATGAGCTTGCATGAAGAGGACACAAGAGGACACCTGGTGTTCATCCACATCTCCCTCAACCTGGAGCTGTGAGCCCTAGTAATTAATTCTCGTCTCTGCCCACTGCCCTCCCCCCACCCCAGACTGAGGTTACAGCTGTGTGTGGCCACACTCAGCTTTATATGTGGGTTCTGGAGAGTCAAACATGGTAGTCTCCAGCCTGTTGGGCCCTCATTCTTAGTCAGCAAGTGCTCTTACCTACTGTGCTATCTCTGTGGCCCTTTTTGATGACTGTCCTAAGTGAATGTTTTAAAACTATAGCTTTCCCATTTAAAATGTATAATGATGTCATTTGTTTTGTCATGTTTTTTTTCAGATCTTAAATCCTGCAATAATTCTGAGATTGTTTATTCAGCCTAACAATTTTGTTTCCTATATCTGCTGTTATTCTTATGAGACATATCTTCTGAAGAGAGTATTTTTACTGCTTCCTTGCCAGTCTGAATGTTTGTATTTTACCTTTTCTGAATTGAACTAGCAAGAAAGGAAATCATAAAAACAGATATCCTGGTTATTTCCTTCTCCTTCATTTGGAAGTATAATTTTTCTGGAAATAGAATTCTTGATTAATAGGTTTTTTTTCTCTTCAAGCACTTGAAATATAGTATTATACAAACTTCTGACATCCATGAGTCCTAATTTTAAAAAATCACCTGTCTATCATATCAAGACTTCCTTGTATGAGATATTTCTCTATTGTTGCTTTCCAAATGAGCTTTGCCAGTGGCTTTGGGCAGTTTAAATACAATGTGGTGAGCTGTGAGTGTCTGATTATTGTTTCCTACTTGGAGTTCACTGACCCTTGTGAATTCATAACTCTTCTGTTAGGTTTGGTAAGATTTGGGTTATTTTCTGCAGTTATAGCCCTCTTTACTCTCCTTTTGTGACTTACTTTAAGTGTTGTTTGTGGTATCCTGAACATGTCTGAGACTTTGTTCTTTTCCTCATTCTTTTTCTTTTCTGCTTGTTGCAGTCAACTTACTCTTGCTGTGAACAAAGAACCCAAACATGAGTGGCTTATGGAGAAATGGGTTTATTAGGCTTACAGACTTGAGGGGAGACTCCATCCTGGCAGGGAAAATGATGGCATGAGCAGAGGGGTGGACATCACCTCCACCACAGCACTGGAAACAGTGGCAGAAAGGTGTGCCAAATACTGGCAAGGGGAAGCTGGCTTATAATCCCCATAAGCCCACCTCCAACAACACAACTCCATCAAGGTTGTAAAACCCAAACTGCCATCACCTGAGGATCAATTACCCAGAACACATTCATTTGTTTGTGGGGGATACCTGGATCAAACCATGACAGTCCACCCATGGCCCCCACAAACTAATAATCATACATGATGTAAATACAATGTGTTCAGCTCAACTCTTAAGTCCCCACAGCTTTCAACTGAACCATAATACAAAAAATAAACTCATAATGGCACAGAACATTCACATTACAAAACATGAGGCAGAGTAAAAAACAGATTGAACCAATACAAGATTTAAAATAAGCAGGACACCATCAATCTTTAACTCCAAGTTCAATGATTCTAACCAATAACAAGTCTCTTGGAGATTCAATTCTTCCCCTCCAGCTGGGCTACTCACAGTCCAGGAAAACTTCATTTGGTGCTGGCAGCTCACCTTGGCAGCCATCCATAGTCCTAGAATTCATTGGGTCTCCATTATAAACCACAGTTCATTTTCATGGCTCCATCTGCCTCCATGCAGCTAATCTAGCACACCTACCTCACATGCCAATGGTCATTTTTCAAAATCAAAACTGTTGCAAATCGAATGACCCTCACTTCTTGCATTTGTTCTACTCCACAGAACCAGGTAGGCTACCAGCTTGTTAATCCAGGGGGGAACAAAGCATTCAGGTCCCTTACTTCTAAGAGTCCGCATTCTTCCTGCTGTTCCAATGCAGACCCGCTAGCCCAATCTCAATGGTTGTCATCTCTCAAACAATTGCAGGTGAATGGGCAGCAGTTTCGACCCAAAGATCTTTCTTTCTGTCACACCAGTCCATCTTTACGTGAAGCAACCCTGCACAGGTTCCCAGAACACAAGCAGGCAGAATGCAGTAAGCCTCTCACACACACTTCTTTTGGCACAATCCTGACAAAGTTCTTTCTTACCCTCATAAGCCAAACCTCACAGTCCATAGTTCTTATTTCATTCAGGTCTTTCAACTCTGACCAGAATGATCCATGAAGCTGTACTCACAACACTGCAAGGCATCTGTCATGGTTTGATCCAGGTGTCCCCTACAAACAACTGAATATGTTCTGATAGATCAATCCTCAGCTGATGGCAGTTTGGGTTTTACAACCTCGATGAAGCTGTGTTGTTGGGGGCAGGCTTATGGGGTTATAAGCTAGCTTCCCCTTGCCAGTATTTGGCACACCTTCCTGCCGCTGTTTGCAGTGCTGTGGCAGAGGTGATGTCCAGCCCTCTGCGCATGCCATCATTTTCCCTGCCAGGATGGAGTCTCCCCCCAAGTCCGTAAGCCAAATAAACCCATTCCTCCATAAGCCACTTTTGCTTGGGTTCTTTCTGTGCAGCAACTAGAAAGCTGACTCTTAGGACGAGGTTTCCAATCCATCCACATTCCTCATGCAGATCACTTCCAAAAGCTCAAAGCCACAAGATCAGGGTTCTAGCAGCAACAGATGACTCCACATCCTGGTACCAAAACTGTTGTGGTCAGCTTTCTAGTTGTTGCGCAGAAAGAACCCAAGCAAAAGTGGCTTATGGAGGAAAGGGTTTATTTGGCTTACGGACCTGAGGGGAGACTCCATCCTGGCAGGGAAAATGATGGCAGGAACAGAGGGGTGGACATCACCTCCACCACAGCACTGGAAACAGTGGCAGGAAGGCGTGCCAAATACTGGCAAGGGGAAGCTGGCTTATAATCCCCATAAGCCTGCCCCCAACAACACAGCTCCATCAAGGTTGTAAAATCCAAACTGCCATCAGCTGAGGATCGATTACCCAGAACACATTCATTTGTTTTTGGGGGACACCTGGATCAAACCTTGACAGTGCTCTTCAGACTGAATCATGATCTTCAAATGTGCCTGCTTCTTTTCTCTGCCTATTCAATAGTGCTGTTGGGTTCCCCCTTCATGAGTGTTTGTTATTTAGTTTTCAACTTCAAGTTTTCTTTTGTCATTTATATTTATTGATACAGTAAGACATTATTCTCATAATTTTATTTAGTTCTTTACTTCTTTGAACATATTTAAGATAACTGATTATAAGTCTGCTTTATCATTTCAGTATCTGGAATTCCCCAGGGACTGATTCTATTGGGTCTTCTTTTTCAATGTATGGTCCATAGTTCACCCTTTTTTGGCAATTTTGTTGTTGTTGGAAAGTTGGGCATTTACAAGAGTACTACTTGGAAACTGAAAGTCAGATTCTTTTCCCTCATCGATGTTGCTCTTTCTGTTTTCTGTTTTGTTCTACTGGGTTTGGGTTACTGCCTTGGACCAATTCTGCAAAGTCTGCATTGTTTGTCATGGGTGGCACTGAATCCTTATTCGACTCCTGGTTTAATGCTGAGCTAACAACTGGAAAGAGACCTCCTAAAATTCCTGGTACCAGAGAGTCTCCCAGACCTTGCCTAAGGGCTTCTGTGGGCATTTACTGATAAAACTTCAATATTCATCTAGACCCTTTAAATTTGGATCTTTACTTCCTGGTCTCAAGATTAGCCAGAAGTGAGAGTGTATGTCCTTCTGAGCATGCATGGGGCTTTTAAAATTCCTAAGAACATGTCAGAGCATTTTAAACCTACTTTAGATATCTCCCTACCTAATTTTTCTTTTAATCAAGAAATTTAAAGGTGAGTTTCACACAATCCCTTTCAAGCACATGCCATTAATCACCTACTAACCTCTCACTAGACTTCACCTCTTAAAGGGCCATAGGACCTATCCCTGCAACTTCACTCTAGGGTTCATTCAAACCCTTCACACATGAGCCTTGGAATACATTCATCCAGACAATGCTTTGAGAAAGGGCTCATAGGTCCCAACCCTTTTTTGACTCCTCCAATGGCTGCTTGGCTGCTGATTTTACCATGCTCCTGTGTTCTTAAAAGTTAATTTTGGAGGGCAGAGTAAGATGGCCAAAGAGTAGCAGCCTTGTCAGGACACTCCTTGTAACATTTGAGTCTCCTTCTGGGATCCAGACCCCAGACCCCAGCTAGCCCAGACCCAAGGCACACCTCCTCCCAAGCTCCCACACCAGCCTAGACAGGGTTCCCCAACTGCTATCTGCTCCTGCAGAGGAACTGAGAGCCCTCCCTCCCCCACCACAAGTTCCAGCCATCACCCATTGTCTCCTCCCAGCCGTGTCCTGACCTGAGCCCTTGCCAGCTAGGCACCCTTCCCTCCCGGAGCCCCTTCCCTCCCGCACAGTGCCGGATCACACTTGTCTCCCAGATCCACCTGCACACGCAGGCAGATGCCAGTCCATGGGTAGGCAGACCTAGCCTGGTTCCCCGAAGCCCACTTCAGACCACAGCTGCAGGGCAGGCACAGGCAGGCACAGGTGGCCTCAGGCAGGTCCCAGGAACCCCCCACACCATCCCATAACTGCCAGGTAGGCACAGGCCAGCCTCAGGTGGGTACTAGGAACTCTACGCCACCCTGTAACCACCAGGCAGGCATAGGCAGCCACAGATGAGTACCATGAACCCCATGCCACCCCAGAAGCACCAGGCAGGCACAGGCCAGTCTTAGAGAGGTCCAATGACCCATGGCCTTGCCTACAGGCTCCCTCCTTACACATGCAGCCCTGCCTAAACCCACACCAGCTTGTGAGCACAGGACCACCCACTGCCTATCCTGTAGGCCCCCACCCTAGGAGTACAGCCCAGCCTGCACCCTTGCCAGCAGGCTCCATTATGAGGGCGCACCCCACCTCCAGCCCTATGTGCACATGTGCAGGTACAGCTTCTGTCTGTGGGAGCATCAGATTCACACTAGCCAGCATTGGCACTGGATTGAGGGCGCACTAAGCCCCAACCACCGGCCCCAGCACACTACTCAGGCCAGCTGCATGTCTGAGGGCACATACAGTCCTAGAAAAAAACAAGAGAGTGCTCAATATTGCCTGTGAAATCCAGAACACACCCCACCCACACTGCTCAGGAGAACTCAACAAAGGATGCCCCAACCTCTCCAAGTGGATCAACAATGGGCAAAGCACAACAAAAGAAGAACATACCAGCTGACTGCCACATATCAAACCCACCAAGTCCCAATTGGGAAGTCAACAGTGAAACTATGAAAGAGGGAGTACAGATACAAGCACATGATGAGATGACACTAAGTCCAGATAAAAGTGACATGGATCCAATGAAGAAGCTAAAGATAGAAATAGAAGCAAGTATGGAAAATTACCGAGCAATAGTAAAGAGCCAACTCACAAGCTTTGCCACTAGGCTTAATATAATTGAAAAGAAACAAATGGACTTAGGTAGATCAGTGTCTGAACTAAAGGCAAACAAGCAAACAGAAGACCTCAAGGATCAGCTAACCAAACTGAAAGAAGACATAAGCAAATATAAGAATGAGTATCAGGAAGCAGTAAGTCAAACCTTGAAATGAAAACACAATTAAACATAAAGATAGAAGCAATTCAAAAAGCTGTATCAGAAAACAAGAACCAAATGGAAAAAATAAAAACCTGTCTAGAATCCCTCACCACTAGAGTCAATAATTGGGAAGACGGATCCTCAAAACAGAAGAGAATGATAGGGAAATAAAATATCTGAATAGGTTCAAAAAATCATGTGAACAAAATATAAGAGATCTTTTGGATACCCTTAAGAGACCAAACCTCCAGATCATGGGGATACCAGAGGGGGAAGTCAGAAAAAAGGCATAGAGAATATATTCAACCAAATTATTGAAGAAAACTTCCCCATTTTAGCAAAAGAGAGTCCCATTCAGGTACAAGAAGCACACAGAATTCCAAGCACACTGGACCAAAGAACTTCCCCAAGAAAAAACCCTAAATATTGAAAGCAAAGAGAGGATTCTAAAAAGAGAGGATTTTGCAGTGAGGGCAAAACAGCAAATCACATCTAAAGGCAAACCCATCAGAGTCACATCAGACTTCTTCATGGAAACCATGAAAGCAAGAAGGGCTTGGAATGGAGTGATTCAAAGTCTCAGTCACTATGGCTTTAAACCAAAACTAATGTACCCTGCAAAAGTTTCCCTAAGGGTTGAAGAGATGGCTTAGCAGTTAAGGCGCTTGCATGCATTGCAGAAGGACCTGAGTTCAATTCCCCAGTGCCCATGTAAAGCCAGATGCACAAGAGGGTGCATGTGTCTAGAGTTCATTTGCAGTGGCTGGAGGCCCTGTTGTGCCCATTCTCTCTCTTTCTCTGTCTCTCTCTCTCTCTCTCTCTCTCTCTCTCTCTCTCTGTCTCTCTCTCTCAAATAAATAAATAAAATATTTTTAAAAAGCCCACTAAATATTGTAACTCATTATGGACAATAAAAAAAGTTCCTTTAAAAAAAGATATTTAAAAAAAAGTTTCCCTAATAATGGAAGGAAGAAGGAAAATATTCCATGATAAAATTCAACTATACAACTACATGGACAAAAAACAAAACCTACAGAGAATTCTACATGAAATATTCCACACAGAAGAGTCAAACAACCAACCCCAAGAGCCCTCTAGAGGTTGGCATGATAACTAAGCCTAGAGGTGACACAGGCACCAAATCTTTTAAACCCATCACTATGGCAGGGATTGAGTCAAGCCTCACAGTTTAACTTTGAATATAAATGGTCTCAACTCTCCCATAAAAAGACAGGCTAGCAGGATGGATCAGAAAGATGGACTCTTCCATTCGTTGCCTCCAAGAAACCCGCCTCACCTCTAAAGATAAAAACCTCCTCAGAGTGAAAGGATGGAAAATGATATTCCAAGCAAATGGAAATAAAAAACAAGCAGGAGTGGCTACACTAATATCTGACAAAAAGAACTTTAAACTAAAATTTATTAAAAAGGACAAGGAAGGCCACTTCTTACTCATCAAGGGAATGATCTAACAAGAAGATATCACAGTCATAAACATGTTTGCACCAAATGTCGGTGCACCACATTTCATACAGCAAAAATTAATGGAAAAAAAACTAAAATAAACTCCAATTCTATCATAGTTGGAGACTTTAATACACCACTATCAACTATAGACAGATCAACCAGACAGGAGATCAATAGGGAAGTAATAGAACTTAACAAGGCCATAGGCCAACTAGACCTAACAGACATATATAGAACTTTCCATCCCAACTCTACAGAATATACATTCTTCTCAGCAGCTCATGGAACTTTTTCCAAAAAAAGATCACACATTAGGTCACAAATCTTGTCTAAGTTAATTTAATAAGATTAATATAGCACCCTGCATCATATCAGACCACAATATACTGAAGCTGGAAATAAACAATGGGAGAAAAAACAGAAAATGCACCAACTATTGGAGACTGAACAATATGTTATTAAATAATGAATGTATTGTTCAAGAAATTAAAACAGAGATTGGAAACTTTCTTGAGATAAATGATAATGAAAGTACAACATGCAAAAACCTATGGGACACAATGAAGGCTGTCCTAAGGGGAAAATTGATAGAACTGGATGCCTACATAACAAGGACAGAGAGATCCCAAATTAATAACCTAACCAACCAGTTAAAGGCACTGGAAAAATTGGAACAAACCAACTCTAGGAACTCAAGATGAACAGAAATAATTAAGATCAGGGGAGAGATCAATGAAATAGAAACCAAAAAAAAACAAGTTAAAAAATTAACGAAACAAAGAGCTAGTTCTTTGAAAAAATAAACAAGATTGACAAAACCCTAGTCAACCTAACCAAACAGAAAAAAGAGAGGGCCCTAATCAATAAAATTAGAAATGAAAATGGTGAGATCACAACAGGCACCAATGAAATTGGAAAAATCATCAGGTCTTACTGCCAAAGCCTATATACTTCACAAAGCTGGAGAACCTGGAAGATATGGATGAATTGCTGGTCAGTTATCATCTACCAAAGCTAAATCAGGAGCAGATAAATTTCCTAAATAAACCCATCACATCCACCGAAATTGAAAATGTATTTTTAAAAAATCTCCCCAGAAGGAAAAGTCCATGTCCTGATGGATTCTCATTTGAATTCTACAAAACATTCATCACTGAACTGAAACCACGCCTTCTGAAGCTCTTTAATGATGTTGGTAAACATGGATTTCTTCCAAACTCCTTCTATGATGCTACATCACTCTAATATCAAAACCGGACAAAGATAAATCCAGAAAAGATAACTATAGACCTATATCCCTGATGAACTTAGACGCAAAAATTCTGAATAAAATTCTCACAAACAAAATCCAACAATACATCCAAAGTATTATCCACCTTGATCAAGCAGGCTTCATCCTAGGAATGCAAGGTTGGTTCAACATACAGAAGTCAATAAGCATAATCCACCACATTAATAAACCAGCCACAAAAACCACATGGTTATTTCAATAGATGCAGAGAAAGCCTTCAACAAAATTCAACACCACTTCATGATCAAATCACTTCAGAGACTTGGAATAGAAGGCCTATACTTCAACATAATAAAGTCCATATACAAATCCCCTAAAGCCCAAATCATACTCAATGGGGAAAGACTCAAGGAGTTCCCACTAAATTCTGGAATAAGACAAGGGTGTCCACTTTCACCATGCTCTTCAACCTAATCCTTGAAGTTCTAGCAAATACAATAAGACAGGAAAAAGGCATAAAAGGGATACAAATTGGAAAGGAAGAAGTGAAACTATCCCTTTTTGCAGACAACATGATCTTATATGTAACAGACCCAAAGAACAGTATCACTAAACTACTGAAAGTGATTAACTCCTTTAGCAAAGTGGCAGGATACAAAATTAACACACAAAAATCAGTAGCCTTCCTGTATGCAAATGATGTGCACACAGAAAAAGAAATCAGTGAAAAAGTCCCATTTTCAATAGTCTCAAAAAAAATCAAATATCTTGGTGTAACACTAAACAAAGATGTGAAAAACTTGTATAATGAAAACATAAAAACACTGAAGGAAATTGAAGATGACACAAAAATATGGAAAGATCTTCCATGCTCCTGGATAGGTAAAATTAATGTTGTGAAAATGGTAATACTCCCAAAAGCAATATACAAATTCAATGCCATGCAAATAAAAATACCAGCATCATTCTTTGTAGTTATAGAAAAATAATTTCCAAATTTATTTGGAAAGGCAAAAGGCCTCGGATATCCAAAGCCATCTTTAGTAAAAGAAGCTCATTGGGAGGTATCAACATACCCAGTCTAAAGATATATTACAAAGCCATTGTAACAAAAACAGTATGGTACTGGCATAAGAACAGACACATAGATCAGTGAAACAGAATTGAAGACCCTGCCCTAAGCTCAAGCAACTATAGCTACTTAATATTTGATAAAGATGCCAACAATGTCAACTGGAGTAAAGACAGCATCTTCAGTAAATGCTGTTGGGTAAATTGGATAAACACTTGTAAAAAGATGAAAATAGACCCAGTCCTCTCACCATGCACCAAAATCACCTCCAAATGAATCAAAGACCTCAACACAAGACCTGAAACTCTGAAAATCCTGGAAGAAAAAATAGTGGGAACTCTCTATGAAATAGGGAAAAACTTCCTAAACAAACCTCCGCTAAACCAGGAAGTACAGGATGGAAATAGTACTACCAGTTGACCTAGCTATCCCTTTACTGGGCATATATCCTCAAGACTCCTCGTTTCAGCACAGAGACATCTGCACAACCATGTTTATAGTGGCTCAATTCATAATAGCTAGGAATTAGAACCAACCTAAATGCCCATCGCTAGTCAAATGGATATAAAAAATGTTGAACATATACACCATGGAATTCTACTCAGCAATTAGAAAAAATGATATTACAAAATTCAAAGAAAAATGGATGGATTTGGAACAGATCATACTTAGTGAACTCGCACAAGAACAGAGAGACAAGCGCCGCATATTCTGTGGCCCCTAATCAGTTTAAACTGAACTGTAAGTAAATATGACTAGTGATTCAGGTGAAAGGCAAAGGGGACAGAAGGAAATGGGGGCAGGTGTGGAAGCAAGAGAGGGGGGAGATGTACACATACCTAAACTAACAATAATCTGACTCCATAGAATCCTATCTTCTGGCAAACTTTACAATAAATTCCAGAGGTAGATAGGGCCCCAAAGGGGGTGGGGTGGGGTGGAATCCTACCTATGGTACAAAGGATGCTGACCTTTGGCTCCCCAACCCAGTAAGTAGTTACCTCCCACAATGAGCTGTTGGTCAGAGTGACCCACATAGTCCCTAAAATAAGACAAACTTTTGTCAAAGCCCTTGAATACCCACCTTAGGCAAAAGATAAGACCCTATTGGTGAAGATTCCACCGACTGATATCACACAACACTGAGAGACCCTGCTGAATCCAGATATGAAATCAGCTCCCAGATAGGCAGCCTGGGTAATGCCGGAAGGTGTTGCATGAGCTGCCAGGGGAACCAGACCAACGATATCCTGAGAGAGCAGGAAGCATCTTCAAGACCAACGATATCCTGAGAGAGCAGGAAGCATCTTCAAGTTACACTGACCAATGGACTGAGAAGGCAGAACACACTGCTATATGGCACAGACAAGCAAGTCAAGAAGTGCCCATCTGTGCAATAGTGGCACCCAACCTAGGTTGGTAATCAACAGCTGGCTAATTGGCTATGAGATCCGCTCAGAGGTAGGGAACCCCTGACTGGTTTTGGGACCCAAGGCAACCCTGAATGGGGACTAAGAACCCCATCTATGTGGGAAAGTCCTTACTAACCATAGGTCCTCAGAAAGGCTACACCTGCCAAATGCTCACCAACCTAGAAATAGTTGTCTCAATTGACCAATAATGATCTCACTCTCCGCTGGAGACTATGTTTGTATTTTTCAGAAAGCAATGAGAACCGCGGACAACCGAACTCCACAAAAGGGACATGACTTGATGGGGGACACCCAAACAGGAGATGATTCACCTCAAACTCACCATTTAGAGCCCTAACGCAACCTCTAAGGAAGTGAGAGGATGAGCAAAAGAGCTATTCCCACAGCAAGGCAGATAACCTAGGGAAGGACAATGGAGAGAGATACCAAGGGTGCCCAAAATTGTCCAAAATACAAATCTACAGACTATTTTTTTAAATTAAATAAATGACTTTATCTACAGACTATTAAAAACCTAATAACTATGCAAAATTTAAACTCACCCATTATGACTCAGGGAAATTTGTGGAAGTGTGAGTGGAAAGAATGTAAAAGTCATGGGGGAGAATAACTAATGCATAAGAGGGAATGTCATCATGGATTCAATGGCTTTATCTATTAACCTATGATACTGAGCATATTGTTGTGTTAATATATATATATATATATATATATATATATATATATATATATATATATATATATATAATTTTAAGCAAATTAACACGTTTAAAAAAACTGGTTAACAAAAGCATGGATGAGCTGTTGGCTGTGGGACCCTGGAATAAAGATGCTGATTCAGAGATACAGCCTTGGCACAGGACTTCAGCTGAGGTCAGTGGAATCCACCAGATAATGGCTCATACCCTCTAATGCCCTACACACTGGGACTGTGAAAATCTAGGGAAATGAGCTGACTGACCAGGGGTCATATATACCAAGGTGGAAGCTGGAGATCAGTACAGGTTGTGAAACCTAGGACTGAAGCGTGATATGGGAAACCAAGGCAGTCTCTTTGCCTTGTCTCACACTGAGGTCAGTGGGAACTACCAGCCAGGGCTCCAACCCTCCCCTCCCCCGCCCATAGAACACTTGTGCTGCAGAAAGGGAGAAGAGTCACAAAGAAGCCAGTACAGGCCAGTGAGCAGCACAGGCCCTGAGAACTATGCTGCTGAACTCAGGGTTTCTGCCAAAAAATGTCACTTGGAAGATAACTGGTTTTAAATTCAGCTGAGACAATACATAGCTCAAATCTGGTTTCATAGGTTTGAACTAGAATTCATATTCCACCTTTCTCAAAAGTGCTATTTATTTGTGCCATGAAATATCACAAAGAAAGAAGGAATCCAAAACCCATTGTAAGAAGGAATACTACTTGGTGATATTATTTTCAATCTAAGGTACTTTCACAATACCTTCTTTTTTGTTATTGTTAATTTTATTATTTAATTTGTCTTAGTTTTAATCGTTATTCCTACATAAATATATCATCATGGTCTTGCTTCAGTTTGTATTTTGCTTGTTTAGGTAATATTGTTGTTCTATGTTTCTCCATTCATTGTATTGTGTTTTCTACTATTCTTCAGTGTACAACCCACACACTTTCCATCTCATTCCTACCTTATTTCCCATCTCTGTCTTGCCAATAACATAATCTTTTTACTTCATGGATATAATTTTGATAACCCAAATTTCCTGTTCTACTCACTTTTCCCACCTCAACTTTTTCTCATTTGACCTAATTTAATTCTTCTACTTAGCTTACTTTATATCTACTTTTAACCTTGGTAACTAATTATGCTCATAAATATTTTTAAAAATATTTTATTCATGTCTAAGCAGAGAGAGAGAGGAGAGAGAGAGAGAGAGAGAGAGAGAGAGAGAGAGAGAGTGCACCAGGGCCACCACCTTGTGGGTCTGGCTTCCCAGGGCCTTAGGCACTGAAGGCAAGTGCCTTAACTGCTGAGCCATCTGTCTATCCCATAATATTCTTTTATTTTTGTTCTTTCTGTTTTTTTTTCAAGGTAGGGCCTCAATTTAGCACAGGATAACCTGGAACTCACCAGTCTTCCTGCCTCCAACTTCAAATGCTTAAATTTTTCTTATGATAAACCATGCATCTTTCATATCTGTCTGTCCTTTACTTCCACCAAGCATTTCAGTCAGTTACTTTTAAATTCAACCTTAATCAAATTTTCTGGGCATGGGCAGAAGAAGACAGCAAGCCTTTCTGTCAGCCCAATTCTAACAAAGTCCTCTCTTTCCCCTTTAAAAGTTTTTAAGTCAAGCATTCTCAGTCCACACAAATTCTCAGCAGAATATTCCGCTAAGCTCTGCTTATAGTACTGCAAACCTTCTCCAGTACAAAGTACCAAATTCACACCATTTCTCCTACAAGCACATTTCAAAAGGCTGAAAGTAACATGGTTAGATTCGTCACAGCAACAACCCCACTCTTTATAGCAAGTTTTCTGTTACAGTTACCTTCACATTGCTGGACAAACATCCAATCAGAAGCAACATATGGGAGGGAAGGGTTTCTTTCAGGCTTAAAGAAACCAGGTGAAACACCATACATGCAGGAAGAAACTGGCTCACTTCCATAGATCCAGAGTAGAGAGATACAACCAATAGCCAGCAAGCATGAATAACAGGGCCCAAACTGGCTCTCTACATATCTTAGTAGAGATGGACTAACGATCCACCCCCAATGACAAATCATTTCTACAGCATTGTTCTGCCCATTGGAGACTTAAATTATAAGCTCAAACTTAATTTTTAAAAAAATCCATGAGGATATGGGAGACATACATTCACATTCAAACCACCACAATGACTATTAAGACATTTGCATTCAAAAGTTTTGGTTGCTTCCAGTTATTATTCTACTATTAGTATAACATAGAGGATTGCACACAGAGCCATGACTATGTAGGATTTATGCAACATAATCCTACTACACCCTCAATCCCATTTGAGCATTACAAGTACTTCAACTGAATGTATATAGCTATATACATATACATATACATATACATATACATATACATATATATGCACTCAATGAAATAGACCCAGGCATATGTATCTCAATGGAGAAATATAAACATTAAAAAAATTAAGGCAATAGGATTCCACCAAAAAAGCCAATTTCATAATAATGGATTCCAATGAGCATTAATGAAACTAAGTTTCAGATAGAAACATTTTAAAAATAAGAAACTCCAACAAAATCAAAAAGGATACAAATAACTCCAAATTGAATTCAAAAAGAATACAAAGAAACAGTCAATTGATATAAGAAAGTTAATGATAAATATAAAAGAAACATTCAACAAAAACATAAAAAATCAAATTGAAATTTTAGAAATTAAAAGATCAATAAATCAAGTAAGCTGAAAAGAAAGCATCAACAGTGCAGTACATCAAGTGGCATACAGACCACAGCATTGCAAACAGAATATCAGAGATATAAAATGAGATGGATTAACTGGAATCATCAGACATATATAAAAATAATGTGAGGAGAAAGTATGCACACAATGTATGAGACAGGGCACAATTAAAAGACCTGTGAATCATGGGCATAGAAGAACTTCAGACAGAAAGCACAATTAATATATTCAGTAAAATCATAGCAAAAAAAAAAATCTCAATCTAGGCAGGGATGACCATTCAGATTCAGGAGGTATATTAGATCACCAAAGATAAAAGGCCAGAGAGCAGCCTCCTGGTGTTACATTATAGTTAAAACAGTAAATTTGAAAGGAAATGTGTCATTAAAGGAGGGATAACAGAACACATATGATATGAAAGTAGATGTGAGGAATACTGGGGGTGGAGGTGTTTAAGTAGCAGTGGAAGTAAAAGGATGGGGGATAGGAAGGGGTGGGAGAAGGTTAACAAAAGAAGGTATGAAAAGTCTATATGGAAAGCTA
Organism: Zapus hudsonius; assembly: GCA_004024765.1. Classification (NCBI taxonomy): domain Eukaryota; kingdom Metazoa; phylum Chordata; class Mammalia; order Rodentia; family Dipodidae; genus Zapus; species Zapus hudsonius. The sequence goes on from PVHP010001039.1 coordinate 62,520, forward strand.
CTACTTTATAAGGTAATTAAGTACATATCTTAAAAAAAAGAATTTGAATGGAAACAACCTGTGTGGGTGGATAATGTTGCTACTGGAAGCCAAGGGTTATTTAATAAAATTCCTAGTGCAAGGATTGGCATACTTCTTGATGCAGTTACCTTCACATTGGTGGGCGGAAACATCCAACAAAAAGAAGTTGATGGGAGGAAAGGCTGTATTTTAATTTACACTCTCAAAGGGAAGCTTCATGATGGCAAGAAAAGGATGGCAGAAAAGAGGCTGGATATCACCTCTGCCACAGCAGGTGGTAAATAGCAGTAAGAGAGTGAGCTGATCTTGGGCAAGGAGGAAGCTGGGCTATACACCACTAAGCCCACCCCCAACAATACACCTTGGCCAGTAAGGCTCCACCTCCCAAATTTCTACCAGCTGAAGACCAAGCATTCAAAATACAAGAGTTTATGGGAGATATCTGATTCTATCCTCCATATTACCCTAGGTGCTATTGGTCATGGAAGCCCAAGAAGCCCCTAAAACAGTATAGGTTACTTACTGTCACCACACTTGATTTCCCAGGAAAACTTGACTGTAAGACATTTTTGCCAAAAATATCACATGCTTTGGTAACAGGGCATCAAGAAATCAAGCTAGACCTGAACTGAAAAGTTCTTCCCTGTTGGCTATCTTTCATAATGCTAGAAGGTACCAGGGGAGAAAAGTCAGTTTTAACCAGCTGTGCTGTCTGAATAGTATACAACTGAGCTCCCAGCCAAGATGTGCCCAGTGATGTAATAGTGGCATGACTGTTATGGAGGACATACATTCACATTCAAACCACCACAATGACTATTAAGACAAATGCCTTCAAAATAACCAACTGACACTTTGGTACTTTGGTTACCAAAGTAATGAGCTGCTTTATGATTGGGTTTGAGTCCTGCTCCATAGGAGGGAATTCATGCTTTGTACTGTAAACATGGTCAAAAACCCAAAGCCAAGAAGGTCACAGACCCTGGGAACTGGGAATTACTACTGTTGTTTTGCTAAATACACAAATCTAACTATCAAAACGCCTTCTAAGCATTTATGTTTAACCCCATAGGTTTGTGCTGCAATCAGCCTTGGTCAGAGAAGCTTCTTATTTTTCAGCGGGAAGCTCAAGGAACATGATGAAAGAGGGGCCAGAAAGAATGTAAGAGCCTGTAGATAGGAAGGAATGTTATGGAATACTCTGTTCTGGACATTACATAGATGTTACTTGCATAAGACCTGTACAAGTTTGGACCTGCCAAGATTCCATCATGGATGAAGAAGGGGTTCACAAGGACCCATCTTTCCTTGAAGAAATGTGGGCAATTAATGATTGCTGGGGTGGAGGAGACTTTTTTCCAGTGGTATAGCCAATGATAAGCTGCCCATACTATGGCAAATAACCACTCACCCATGCTCATACAAGTGACCCCAATTAAATTCAGTGGGTCACAATAAAAAAGACATTACAGTAAGAGGGGGACTAGTTAGGAAGGAAAAGGTTTAGCTGGAGGGGGACAGGGACAAGAAAAGTTAATGGAAGCAAATATCATCAAAATATGTGTATGACATTAACTAATGTTGTTGAAGTGATAAGGAATGGCGATGAGCTTCATGGCAGAGGTGCTTGTCTAGCATATGCATTCCCATGGGTTTGATCCCCAACACTGCAAAATCGATAAAAATGAAAGACTATTCCCATCAGTAACAGCATGGTCACTTGATATTCTGTGGCCACAGACTGTGGTGTCTTCAGCAAGAAGGCCTTATCTTTCAGTCCTTGCAGGTAACCCAATGTTTTGGTGATGGCTTGCATTACTTTGGAGACCTCATGTGTCTCCATGACCAACAGCTCACTATGTCGGGGGTGGAGGGGGACCCAATTCTGGCCCTGGGTTGTACCGGCCAAAACCCATGGTTTTAGGGTTAGGATTTCTCCACCTTCTATGGGGCCCTTGTGTTCAGGTCCCCCTCCCCCTTACTGAGGGTAATGACTCATAGAATGGTGTCCAGAAGGAAGGTTTCTATGTAATTGATTAATGTTACCCTTATTTTTGTGAATCCCCCACACCATCTCCCCTTTCCTCTATCCCCAAGTCCTTTTCACCCCTTCTTACTTTTCTTTCTTCCTTCTTTCCTCCCTTTTTTCTTTTCTGTTTCTTTCCTTGACCCTTGACTTCCCCTCTCACTTCCTATTTCCCCTTTATTCTAGCTTCATTGTAGTACCATGTCCATACTGTTGATACCTATTACAGCTTACAATTAACTAAAGCTGACCCGGGTTAGGAACCACATATGAGAAAGAACATGAAGCGTTTGTCTTTCTGAGATTTTTTTCCAAGTCTAGCCATCTTCCTGAAATTTTGATTATTTTGTTTTTCCTCACTGCTGAGTAGAATTCCATTGTATATATGTTCTACATCTTCATTAACCATTCATTTGTTGAAGGGCATCTGGGCTGTTCCAGTTGCTGGCCATTGTGAATAGAGCAGTTATGAAAATGGTTGGGCACATGTCTCTATGATACAAAGTTCTCTCACAATCCAAGGGAGAAAGAATGGGGGGGGGGGAAAGAATCTAAGCAAATAGAGTTCAAAAGCAAGCAGGTGTTGCTTTTCTAATATCTGTACAAAATAGAGTCAAACCAAAATTTTTCAGAAGATAAATCACTTCATGCTGATTAATTAAGAAGGGAATTGGGCCGAAGAGATGACTCAGCAGTTAAAGGTGCTTGCATGTAAGGCCTGATTGCCCAGGGTTTGATCCCCTAGTATCCACATAAATCCAGATGCACAAAGTAGTGAAAGTATCTGGAGTTCGTTTATAGTGACTGGAGACTCTGGTGCACCCATATTTTCTCTCTGCCTGCCTCTCTCTGTGTGTGTCTCTCTCTCTCAAATAAATAAAAATATTTAACAAAAAGAAACCTGGAATTTCATACTCTTATGTAACGGCAGAGCTGAGGGTTAGAACTTAGATAATAGCTAGCAAATTCTAATGTACCTCAGAACCTAATGAGTACTTGAATTCTTGTCTATAAAAATAGATAATTAAAATTCTAGATCATCAGAGTATAAGGTATAGTGGGAGACTTTATTTAAAAGAAAATGGGAAGTTACAGAGAACTCCAGCCACCAGTGTAGAGAGAACACATGGGACAGGTTTTAGCCAAAATCTATGCTATTCAGCTAAACGAGCAGGAAGAGAAAAGATTATGAGAAGGAAAGGTTCATGTGGGAAAGAAACCCAGCCCCTAGGCTGTGGTGTGGGCCTGGGAGACCTTACCTAACGTCCTTCTGTTAGGCAATGTGAGGGAAGAAGAGGCAGAATTATCTGTTCAGTGAGTATTCCCAGCCCTGGTAAGCAGAGAGACAGCTCGTTGGTCAATACCAAACCAATCAGTTTTAGCACCTAGGTTTGAACTCTAGCTAGAAACACCTCCCACTCAAGGGGGGGGGGTCTATGGAACTTGCCTGAAGGAGTTAACTTCCCACTTCTAGTACATCATGTGATGAAGGGTTAACCTGCAAGTGGCAACAGTGAGGAGGAAGGAATATCTACACTCATGAGGCTCCATCACGCTGTAGCTAAATTAGCATTTATTATCTATTTCATCTTTCCTATAACAGTGACAGCAATCAAAAATATGGAGCTAGTAGATGATTTCATAAATTTTTTTCCAGAAAATGCCTGTGCTGGTTTGACTCAGATGTCCCCTGTAAATTCCTGTGTTATGGGTGCTTGGTCCCCAGATGGTAACAACCTGAGGAATGGAGCTGTGCTGGAGGAGGTGTGTTGTTGGGGGTGAGCTGAGGATGGTATAGCTAATTCCCCTTTGCCAGAGCTCTCTTCACTTTCCTGCTTGTTTCCAGGTGCTGTGGCAGAGGTGATGTCTAGCCTCTACTCATGCCATGCTTTCCCTTGCCATCATATAACTTCCCCTCAAAAGGTAAGCCAAAATAAATCCTTGTGTTTTGTCCTGGTGACACAAAGTAACTATAACAATACCTGACACATAAATGGTGATCAATATCTATTTATTGAGGAAATGAATGAAAAGAAGGAGAAATTGGTACTAACTTGGATATCACACTGTTATACTGTCTTCCCTCCTACATGACACACAGGCATAAGGTGATTAAGCTGAGGCCTCACAGATTTTTCTTTTGTGTTTGCTTTGTTTTGATTTAATTGTTTATTGATTGTAGTATAGGCACTGAAAGAATCAGACCCTTGCTTTGGTGAGGAGGTAAGAGAAGGGCAGGCAGGATATTGTATTGCCCATAGTATAAAGCTCATAGCATAATACCCATATGTTGTGCCCATAGCATAGTGACCATAGCATAATTATATAGCATAGTACCCAAAGCATAGTGCCTATAGAAATAAGCCAGGAGGAGACCCTGAAAAGCCCTAGAAGGTGACACAGGGAACAGAGCCTCCAAAAATACACTCTCCTTCTAGTCCTAACTTCAACTAATGTTTCCCAATAATCTTTTCTACTTTCACGATCTCAAAAGATTAAAGATTCCAGAAAAGATGGAAAGAGAACATGAGGTTCACAGAACAATTCTTGAATCAAAGGGATATTATTTTCCTGGCACTGAAGAAGTAAAATGTAAATGAAAGGGCCCAGTATTTTATAGAGTTCTCCATTGCTAGGCTGTTCTTTAAATGTTGAAGACAAAACACAAAACACTCCTGATGGTTCAATTAAAGTGTGTCTAAAACCAATACTCTGCCATGAGAGCAGAACCTTCTCAGATGTATTAATGAGAGACTCAGAGTCAATTCAGAAGGGCACATTCACAAATATTTCTGTAATTACCCCTTACCTCCAACCCCTCTCCTGCTCTTCAGCACATACAGAGAGAATGATGACACACATTCACATAACTTAATGAGAGAGCAACCTGGAGGGCAATGTTAGAATCCCAAAGAACTGGCTTGGGAAAACCAGTGAGTTTTCAGTAAGTAAAACAAATGACAAGATAGTAAACATAGGGACAGATGGGAGAAGTAGTCAGTAGAGGATCAAAGACAAGGCCTTCAAAGCCGGTCCTGACACCTCTGGCCTGACATCCCACTCAGGCTTACATGGTTTCCATCTCCTGTGGTCACCCAAGTGAGTGACAGCAATTATGAAACAATGCCTGTTCACAAGTTTCCTTTGGAACTAAAACATGGGGTTGTCTTCTGTTTATCTTATCTAATTTGTGTTCTCATGTTCTTCTCCATGAACACTTTGCTCCCCAAACCAAAATGTTCTTGTTTCTCCTATCCTGTGTCTTTTTCCATGAAAGGTTCCACATGTTTCAACCTCTGTTCAGGCCTTAGCACACCTGTCCATTCCAGACTATCCCAATACCCTCCTCTACCAAGATAAAATTTTTGCTCATTTGCCTGAAATCCTCAACACAGAATGCAAAGAGGATTCTCCATCTCTCTAATATAATCCCTTTGGCCCACTTGTATTCAACTTCAATCCTTGCTGATTGCATAGACTCAATCCTGTCTACTCTTTTGCTGATCCTTTCTGGGAACTTGTAACTTCCTATGACTTGAGAACTCAAGGCTCTAGCATTCTAAGCCACATTTATCTGCCTGAAAGCAGAGAAATCAGAATAAGAAGGAAAAATAAACTTATAAAGAATTCAGGTTAAATATCATAGTGTTGGTACTTTGAACAACTAGTTAGCTAAGACTATAGAACCTTGCTCACATGTAATGAACTGTGGAGCCCTCCCACATGCACTGAACTAAAATCTAAGCATCAAAGGAGATGATAACTGGGGAAAACATACAAATAAGTATATAGAAACTTTAATTAATATGAAAAGAGAACAGATAGTAGAGAATGATCAAATATAACACACAGAAAAATCACACAATAATGGATTCCAGGAGAAAGAGATATTTATTACTAAAAACAAGAATCAAAACTTTTGTTATAGTATGATGGGATCAGAAATCTTCAAAGATAATGAACCTTTAGATAAAAAGAGATTTTATTTTTTAATGTAATGATCAAGGTAAAAGCAAGGTTATGGAAAGGCAAGTATAAACCTATTCCTTTTCTCAAAAAATAATAATAACATTAACCTCTTGACCCTGAGTGAGGCCAGGTTGGAGACCTGCGCCCTGAGCACCCACCCATCCTCCTGTGCTCAGACCTCCTGACCCTTGGGCAAGGCCAGGTGAAGAGCACAGATGCAAACCCAGAAGGAGATGGCCACATATTCAGGACAGCACTGCATGGAATCTATATCCAAATTATTAATGGAAATGGAAGCAAAAATTGATAATGTAAGTAAAAATGTACAGAATCAGCTCACAAGCTTTGCCACCAGGCTCAATACAATGGAGGAAAAACAGATGGACTTTGGTAGAAGAGTAAACAAGCTAAAGGCAAACTGGCAGTCAGAGGAGCTCAAGAACCAGCTGGCTAAACTAAACGAAGACATAACCAAATACAAGAATGAGTACCAGGAAGCTTTAAGTAAGACAACCTTTGAAATGAAAATGCAACTCAACAATGAGACGGAGACCATGCAGAAAGTTCTATTGGAAAACCAAAATCAAATGGAGATATTTAAAACATCTATAGAATCCCTCACTAAAAGGGTTGATAACTTGGATGATAGAACCTCAGACATGGAAAACAAAGTAGAGGAAAGAGATCAGGATAACAAAGACTTGGATAAGTTCAAAAAAGCATGCAAACAAAATATGAGGGAACCTCATAACCAAACCTCAGGATCATGGGGATACCAGAGGTGGAAGAAATCCAGGCCAAAGGCATAGAGAACACATTCAACACAATTATTGAGGAAAATTTCCCCATTCTAGCAAAAGAGAATCCCATCTGGATACAAGAAGCACACAGAACACCAAACAGGCAGGACCAAAGAAGAAACTCCACAAGATATATTTTAGTTAAAACCCTAAACATCGAAAGCAAGAAGTGGGTCCTAAAAGCAGCAAGAGCTAAAAAGGAATCACATATAAAGGAATACCCATCAGAGTGACACCAGACTTCTTAGAAACCTTGAAACCAAGAAGGGCTTGGAATGGAGTACTTCAAAGCCTAAAACACTATGGCTTTCAACCCAAACTATTGTACCCTGCAAAAGTGTCCCTTATAATAAATGGAGAAAAGAAAATATTTCAAGATAAAATCCAGCTCTACAATTATATGGACACTAAACCAAACCTACAGAAAATTCTCCACAAATTATTCTGCACAGAGGAGGCAAGCAACCAATCCACAGAGCCATCCAGAGGTTGGAAAGAATAATCAAGCCTATTGGAGAAAAAATAGCAAGAGAGGCATAAAATCCCATTAGCCCTACACTACAGCAGGGATTGAGTCAAGCCTCACAGTTATAACTTTGAATATTAATTAATGGTCTTAACTCTCCTATAAAAAGTCACAGGCTAGCAGGATGGATCAGAAAAAATGGATCCTTCCATCTGCTACCTCCAAGAAACCCACCTAACCTCTAAAGATAGGAACCTCCTCAGGGCGAAAGGATGGAAAATGATCTTCTAAGCTAATGAAGATTTAAAAAAACATGAAGGGGTTGCTAGACTAATATCTGACAAAAAAAGACATCAAAGTCAATTCAAAAGAACAATCAAGGACACTTCTTACTCATCACAGGAACAATCCAACAAGAGAATATCACCATCATAAACAAGTATGCACAAAATACAGGTGCACCACAATTCATAAAGCAAAAACTAATGGAAAACAAAACAAAAATAAACTCCAAGTCCACCACAGTTGGAGACTTTAATACACTACTATCGTCTTTAGACAGATCATCAAAACACAAGGTCAACATGGAAATAATAGAACTCAATAATACCATAGATCAACTGGACCTAATGATATATACAGAACATTTTATCACAACTCTACAGAATACACATTCTTCTCAGCAGCTCATGGAACCTTCTCAAAAACAGACCATATATTAGGACATAAAGCATGCCAAAACAAATTCAAGAAGATTGAGGTAGCACCCTGCATCACATCGGACTAAAATGCATTGAAGCTGGAAATAAACAGTGAGAGAACAAACAGAAATCACACCAGCTATTGGAGATTGAAAAATACACTATTAAACAATGAATGGGTCATTCAAGAAATTAAATTAGAAATTGAAATTTTTCTTGAACAAAATGATAATGAAAATACATCATACCAGAACCTGTGGGACACAATGAAAACAGTCCTAAGAGGTAAATTTATAGCACTGAATGCCTTCATAGCAAAGACAGAGAGATCCCAAATTAACAACCTAACTAACCATCCAAAGGCATTGGAAAAATTAAAACAATTCAACCCTAGGAGATCAAGATGAAAAGAAATAAGATCAAAGCAGAGATCAATAAATTAGAAACTAAGAAAACGATTTGAAAATTCATGAAACAAAAAGATGATTCTTTTAAAAACTAAACAAGATTGACAAACCCCTGGCCAATCTAACCAAAAGGAAAATCAACAAAATCACAAATGAAAAGGGAGAGATGACAACAGACACCAATGAAATTTGAAGAATCATCAGGATATACTTCCAAAACCTCTATTCCAAAAATTGGAAAATCTGGACCAATTCTTGGACACCTACCACCTACCAAAACTAAACCCATATCAGATAGATCTACTAAATAAACCTATTATATTGATTAAATTCAAAAATGTAATCAAAAACCTCCCCAGAAGGTAAAGTCCAGGTCCTTATGGATTCTCAGCCGAATTCTACCAATACTTCATCACAGAACGCAAACCACTCTTTTTGAAGATCTTTAGAGTAATTGGAGAATAGGGAATACTTCCAAACTCCTTCTATGAAGCTTGTATCACTTTAATACCAAAACAAGACAAAGATAAATCCAGAAAGGAAAACTATAGAACTATATCCCTGATTAACGTAGATGCAAAAAGTCTGAATAAAATCCTTACAAACTGAATTCAACAACATATTAAAAGTATTACCCACCTCGACCAGGTAGGCTTTATCCCAGGAATGCAGGGTTGGTTCAACATATGGAAATCAATCAACATATTCCACCACATTAATAAAATTGACCACAAAACCACATGGTTAACTCAATCAATGCAGAGAAAGCCTTTGATAAAATCCAACACCACTTCATGATCAAAACGATTGGAAGGCTTGGAATACAGGGATTATACCTCAACATAATTAAGGCCATATACAAAACTCCTAAAGCCCAAATAATACTCAATGGGGAAAGATTCAAGGAGTTCTCATTAAATACAGGAACAAGACAGTAGTGTCCACTCTCACCACTGCTCTTCAAAATAGTCCTTGAAGTTCTAGCCAATGCAATAAGATAGGAGAAAAACATAAAAGGGATAAAATTGGACAGGAAGAAGTGAAACTATCCCTTTTCACAGATCACATCATCCTATATATAACATACCCTAAGAATAGTATCAGTAAACTCCTCAAGGTGAAAAATTCCTTCAGCAAAGTAGCAGGAAACAAAATTAACACACAAAATTCAGTAGCCTTCCTATATGCAGATGATATGCATACAGAAAGAGCAATCTGCAAAACAGTCCCATTTTCAATAATCACAAATAAAATCAAATATGTGGGAATAACACAAACAGAGGAGTTGAAAGACTTATAATGAAAAGATAAAAACACTCAAGAAGGAAATAGAGGATGTTGTGAAAAGATGGAAAGATCTCCCATGATCCTGGCTAGGTAGAATTAATATCGTGCAAATGGCAATACTTCCAAAAGCTATATACAGATTCAATGCCATACCAATAAAAATACCAGCTTCATTCTTTGCAGACATAGAAAAAATAATCTCCAAATTTATTTGGAATGGCTAAAGACCTCAGATATCCAAAGCCATACTTAGTAAAAGAAGCATGTCAGGCGGTATCACCATACCCAACCTAAAGATATACTACAAAGCCATCATAACAAAAACAGCATGATACTGGCACAAAAAGAGACAGATATACCAATGGAACAGAAATGAAGACCCTGCCCTATGCTCAAGCAACTATAGTTACTTCATATGTGACAAAGATGCCTACAATGTTAACTGGAGTAAAGATAGCATCTTTATTTACCACATGGTGCTGGACAAATTGGAAAAATACTTGCAAGAAAATAAATCTAGACCCTCTCCTCTCACCATGCACAAAAACTAGCTTCAAATGGATCAAAGACCTCAACATAAGACCTGAAACTCTGAACACCCTAGAAGAAAAATTGGGGGAACTCTCTACAAGATAGTCATAGGGGAAAACTTCCTCAACAAACCTCCAAGAGCCCAAGAAGTACAACATTCACTTAACCAATGGTATCTCATCTCATCAAGCTAAAAAGATTTTGTACAGATAAGCATACCATACTCAAAGCCAATAGACAACCATCAAATTGGGAGTTAATCTTTGCCAGCTATAATAGGGATAGAGGTCTAATATCTAGAACATACAAAGAGCATAAAAAATTAAATGAAAAAGTATCAAACAGCCCTTTCACAAAATGGGGAACCGACTACAACAAGGAATTCACAGAGGAAGAAATACAAATGGTCAACTCCCATTTGAGAAAATTTTCAATGTCAATCATCAGAGAAATGCAAATCAAAACAACAATGAGATTCCATCTTACTCCAGTCAGAACAGCAATCATTACAAAATCTACCAACAATAGATGCTGGTGAGGATGTGGGGGAAAAGGGCTCCTCATTCACTGCTGGTGGGAATGCAAACTTGTACAGCTATGAAAGAAGTGTGGAGTCTCCTGAACAGGATGGATATAAAGCTACCAGCAGATCTAGCTATCCCTCTACTGGGCATCTACCCCCAAGTTTCCTCGCCAAAGCACAGAGACATTTACCCAACCATGTTTATAACAGGTCAATTCATAATAGCAAAGAATTACAATCAACCCAAATGCCCATCACTGGAGGAATGGATATCAAACTTGTGGTATATATACACTGGACTTCTACACAGCTAAAGGAAAAATGACATAATGAAATTTAAAGAAAAATGGACACACTTGGAGCAGATCATTCTTAGCGACCACACACATAAACAAAGAGCAATGTATCACATATTTTCCCTCATATGTGGTTCCTAACCATGTAAAACTTGAACATTAAGAAAATCTGTCAGTGAGGCATGAAACAGTCTGAGGCCATGAATAGGCTGACCATACCTCCTACTGGGAGAGAACAGCAAACCAAGAAAGGAGCACTCGTGCAATGGAGAAACCTGGGCCTGGGGGAGACAATCAACAGCTTTTAAATTTGGCCAAATATTCCACTTAGGGAGGGGGAGCCCTTGACTGGAACTGGGGATTCAGGGCGATAGGCACCGGATCCCGTACTCTTGGGCTCACAAGAAAAGATGCACTATGGGAGTGATTGACGGGGAGGCTACTAAAAATAGAATCTAGGTAATCCAGAATTGTGTATATTTGTTAATCTAGACTGATCTCACTCTCCGATGGAGATTGTGTTTGCATTTTTCAGGATGCAGCGAGAGAGCTGTGGCCCATCTAATCCTACCATCTGACCGTAGGCAGATAGCTGAGATCCTGGCAAGAGGTGAGCCACCACAGTCATATTGTGGAGGATCCATATGGAATCCTGCAGAGAATGACGGGATGAACAAGAGACCCACAGCCACAGTCATTAAATCAACACAGGATAAGCCAGGGTGACAGAAACCAACAATTTTCGACACAAAGACCCCTAAGCTCACAACATTAAAGCAGCCTTAATACTCACCCAGCATGACTCAGGGAACTGAGCGGAAGAGGAGCCGGAAAGATTGTGAGAGCCGTGGTGGGGGAGACTATCCAGAGGCATGGCATCCTTCAGTAACGACACACTTGGGCCAGGAGAACCAGGCTGAGTACTAGGCTATCCATGGTCCCTTGCCACAAGGACTGAACCAGAGGACCCACGGAGGAGGATATCCAGCTGATTGGGGATGGGGAGGGGGGGCATTGGGGAATTGGGGATAACAACTCATTGTTTGCCCACTAAACAATGTAACTCATTATGGACAATAAATATATATTTTAAAAAGGAAAGAAAATCTGTCAGTGAATGGAGAGATTATAAAAGGGGATGGAAGGAATTGGGACTGAGTGGGAATGGGGGGGGTAGAGGGACTCATACAGTAAACTAAACTAATAATGAATTTACACCATAAAACTCTAGCTTTTATACAGTAAGCTACTGAGAAAGCTGATGACACCACCAGGAATTGAGGGGCCATGAATAGAATGGAAGGAAGCCTAGCCTCAAGAATAATTGCTCGGGCCTGCATCTCCCTGTCCCACTTATTGGTTCCTTTCCCAAACTGAGCTATTGATCAAAGAGACCCATGAGGTCCCCAAAACATGACAAACTTCTGTCAAAGCTCTTGAATAACCTGCCCCAGGCCTAAGGTAAGACCCTATTGCTAAAGAAATCACAGAGTGTCATCAAACAACATCAAGAGATCCTGCTAGACCCAGAATGGTAACCAGCTCCCAGATGGTAGCATGTGTAGTGCTGGAAGGAGTTACATGAGCTGCCAGGGGAAATTGGTCATTGATATTTGGAGAAAGCAGAGGCCACTGATATACAATATAGACAGTTGTCAGAAGAATGCTGAATACACAGCTGTGTGGAAGAGAACAGCAAGTCAAGAAATGCTCATCTGTGCAATAGTGGTGCTAAACTGAGGAAGGTAATCAAAGGCTTACTGATTGGTTAAGAAATCTGCTTAGTGACAAGGAAACCTTAACTGGAACTGGGATCCATGGCAAAATCCTATGGGGACCAAGAACTCAGGCTCCTAGGGGAAATTCCCACTATGAGAGACCTACAGAGAGGCTACACCCATTAGGAGCTAGCCAAAAAGCAATGTTGTCTCATTTAGAATTGATATCACTCTATATTGATATCACTCATTAATGGAGATTCTGTTTGTATTTTTCAGAAGGGACACCTTCACAAGATTGCTCACACAATGTATATACTTATTCATAATAAAGATACAAAAATAATAAATAAATAAACACATTACATCTTAGTTGAAGTCTTAAAAATTAAGGTCAAAGGAAATATACTGAATGCAGAATAAACATATTACAAATATAAAACAAAAGGTATAGTTAAGAAATAAAAAATAGTTCAATATCTGTCCAGTGGGAATATCTGAATAAGAAAACAGAACAGAAGGACCAGAAAGAAGACAGTGTACTGTGGGGGGGAGAGAAGAAGAGATGAAGATTTCCCAAAGCTCAAGGAAAGCGTATATGAAGGTATCAGCAGGGTGATGGAACAAGTGGTCCATCCCCATCAGAAAAACAAATAAGTAGTGGCCATCCATGAGTAGAGTGGCATTTTGGACATTCTGAGATCCAAGTAGTAGGTTGAAAACCCCTAGTAATGCCCCCCAAAAGAAAGGCAAATTTGAGGAGACAGGCTAACTATAGTCTTAGCTTAACCACAGGCAATTACTTGGCCTCTCTGTGGACTTGACCCCAGCCCTACTTGCCCAAATTCCCATCACCAACCCTTTCTGTCAAAGACCATGAAATAATCCATATCCATTTATGGCTCTAGGAACAGGTCCACAAATCCTGAGATCAGCATCCATCCCTGAAGCAATCCATCACCCTGCCCTAGCCATACTGGTACAAGATTTGGGGGTTCAGGGAGGACTTATGAACCCCAACTTTTGGGCCCTTGTCTATTTTAACAGAGAATTGGAAAAACAGTTAAGAAGAGTTAAATTATGAGGTATTGAGTTTATTTAGAGAGAAATTGTGAATTGTGAAGTTTATTTTAGGGGGAATTAAGAGCCAGGGAGGAAGCTTAACTGAAATACTCTAGACAGATACATTGGCTGGCTGGAAAGGGAGAGAGACACCCACACGAGGGAGGCAAAGCATCAGAACCAAAATATCCCCTTCAAAAATTTCTTTTTTTACAAAAAAGGATTAAGAAATAGTGAAACAGGCTGGAGAGATGGCTCAGCAGTTAAGGCACTTGCTTCCAGTGCCTAAGGCCCAGGGTCCAATTCCCCAGGACCCACATAAGCCAGACCCACCAGGTGGTGGCCCTGGTTCTCTCTCTCTCTCTCTCTCTCTCTCTCTCTCTCTCTCTCTCTCTCTCTCTCTCTCTCTCTCCTTGAAAATGAATAAATAAAATATATTTTTAAAAAAGAAAGAAATAGTGAAGCACTCAGCCATCAAAGAAGAATCATTCATGTAATCAAAGTGAGAAGGTACCCTAAAGCATGACAGGGAAAGAAGGTAAGAAAACAATACCAAAGCCAAGAAAGTACTCTCTGCTTCCCTGGGAAGGAGAGACACAGCCTTACACCCATTCGCAGGCCAGGTCACAGGGGGAGTGGCCCAACCTCCTTTATACTGATTAGACTTCCAATTTGGGTGAGCTGTAACCAGACTCAGGTGTGTAAAGAGAGACCTGATTGGCTCATGGACTCACGGACACAGAAGAGGCCAAAATCTGATTGGTTCAAGGACACAGGAGGCTGATGCAGAGAGACCAAGTTGAGGAAGAAGCAGGAAGTTCCTGCTGGTGTGTCACTGGAGAGACAGGATCAGATGCAAGTTTCAGTTCTGCCTAGATGGGTAGAATAGCAACTTTATTCCCTCTTTGGGCTTCTGTTCCTGACTCCCAGAAAGCAAAATCTCCTGCGTTGCTCTTGTGGGAGGTTAGAAGGTGGATTGTCTCTAGGCAGTCAGAGGCCACTATGACATCACACACTTTGCCTCACCTTTCCAGGCTCCTCCCTACTGGAGGCTTTGCCCCACCTGGACAAAGGTCAGGTCAGAGCCTAGTGAACCCCCCACCTCTTCCATCAGGCTCTGAACTCAGGCAGATTCCAGGTGGTGAGTGTAATCTTTACTCTCCTATGGTCTTGTCTCTGGCAGGATCAGAGGGAGAGAAAAGGAAGCTACTTTATTATGAGTTTTACTTCTTAATTCTCTTTAAAAGTATGCACTTCTTATTTTTTTTTCCCTTTTCTGATGAAGCCATGTGGTGGTTAGGTTACCTTTCTTCTTTATTTTACTCCTTTCCCTTCCCCCCATCATGGTGAAGTTTGAATAAAATGTTCTTCATTCAAAGCTTTCCATCTGAGTTTGTCAATTCCTTTGGTGGATTTAAGAACTCAGGTTTCAGAGGTAGCAGCTCAATTCCACCCCCTCCCAGTCCCTGTTTCACTCTGTCCAGGTATAAGGGTAGCCTTACCACCACATAGGAATTGGTCCAAGACACTCAAAAGCATCCTGGTCTCTGGGCATCCCTAGTGACAAGCTACACTGGCCTTGTGTTCCCTACAGTGGAACATGACTCCAGTCCAACTATACATGAATCACAAAAACCGTGTAGGTGAGGGAAGGGAGAGAGTAGGAAGACACAAAATAACAAAGGAGTTTAATAAAACTCCTAGCAGGGGCTAGGAGAGATGAGAGATGGCCCAGCGGTTAAGGCACTTGCCCACAAGGTGGTGGACCTGGTTCTCTCTCTCTCTCTCTCTCTCTCTCTCTCTCTCTCTCTCTCTCTCTCTCTATCACTCTGCCTGAAAATGAATAAATAAAATATTTTAAAAAAAACTCCAAGCAGGTCATGACGGTGCATGCCTTTAATCCCAGAACAAAGGAAAGACAGAGGTAAGAGGATTGCCATGAATTTAAGGACACCCTGAGACTACATAGTGAATTCCAGGTCAGCCTGGGCTAGAGCAAGACCCTTCCTCAAAAAACCAATAATAATGATAATAATAATAATAACTGAAAGAATGCATATCCATGAGATGCTTGAAGAATTTAAAGTAATTTTCTTAAATGCAATTAACTTCAAGAGAACAGGAACAGACAACTAAATGATAAGGAAAAAAAATACAAGAACAAGGTTGAGCAGTGAGGTTGAACACCAGGCCTAGACACCATTCTATGGAGGCTGTATAGGAGTGAACAAATCAGTGGGAACACAGCCATGGCAGAGAAGGTGGAGGAGAACCAAGATCCATCAATAAGATGAGAAGATAGCTGAGTGCCCTTCACGATATGTGCCACCTTTGCAGGAGCCCAGGAGAAACTGCCAAGGAATCAGCAACATGAATACTGCTCTTACTACTAGCCTGACAACCAGCTCCAGGATGATGGGGATCAATCAAAACCCTTCAAACAGAAATCCAACACTAAATGAGACTGACAACAGGCCTGCCATGGCTCTTCATCATTGTGGAAGAGGATGAAAGCCACCAAGTGGGTAGAAATAACCTGAGGCATGCTTCCCCCACTACCCAATAGGGACTGACTGAGGCCTTTATGACTCCACAGTGAGTAAAACATAACCCTACTGAGGTGGGCCCACAAGGTAACATGGGTGAGGGGGAAAAAGAATATAACCTGTTAAATATAAAATGAAGTAAACTAAAATTAGGTAGATTGTGATGCTTAAATTTTGTTGTGAGCTTGACCTTTTTAGTAATCTTGGGTGGTCTCAGATGTTCATAGGAAGGCAGCCCTCTCAGTAGAGGGCTGGATGTAAAGAAGGCTCAGGAAAGCTAGAAACAAACTTTTCTTCCTGGGAGGACAGTACAGGAAGAAAATTCCAGAGACTCTGGAAGTCAACAAGTCTGGGAAGGGTTGCAAGACACCACACTAAGGCTATATGAAGGGGGGGGGGGGGAAATCTCTCTTCCCCCTGCCAGTTTGCTGTTGTGTATGGTGCTAGTGATGGTTTTTCTTTTTCTCTGCTTGAAAAAGGTGGCCAGCCTCCTTTGCTATTATGGAACTACCCCTGGATCTGTAGCTTGAATAACTCGTTTTCTCCATAACTGTGCAAGGTGAGGAGATTCATCCCAGTGGCATGTAGCTGACTATAACATAGATGGATAGAATAGAAATATTATATATAAAATAAGAATATAATATGGTCTTAAAGAGTAAAGGTACCAGATAAGACAAGCAGAAATTTTAACCAATCAAAAATCAAGTGTTTAAACTAGATTGACTGTATGTTTCTTCCTGGGTCTACAGCTATTTTCACTTTTTGAAATATTTGATGTTTGGAAAACTTGCAATAATCATTATCTTTTAAGTATAGTTTTTCTTATGGAAAGTTCGACTTTATAGTTACAAAGCCATGTGGAGTGACTAGTTCAAAACAAGAAAGGTTGATCATTAAAATTTCAATAATAGTAACTCTTAAAAAATACAAGAACAAAACGAACAGTATGAGGGAAAAATAAAAGACAAACAAAAATCCTGGAACTGAGAATACAAAGGCTGACCTGGAAAATTCAGGAGAAAGCTTCAGGGGCAGACTCCATCCTGGAGAAAGAATTACTGTATTCAGTAATTATTCAACTAGAGAAGCAAAATCATAAATGAAAAAGTAAACACAGCCTGTGTTAAAGGACTTTCAGGGGAGCCATTGTAAACACTTGAGGAACTTGAAAAATAGTGGGCAATGGAAAGGGGAAGAAAGCTATGTGAAGAAACAGACAGGAAACTTCGCAAATCCAAGAAGGGATATAAATATCAATATCCATTATGACCCCCCAAAAAACTCAATATGTGCACATTAAAATATCTACTGATCCAACACAATTGGTGCCAAGATTTCAGTGATATTTTTCATGAAAAAAAATGAAGCTCGTTTATTTAGAACTCTTATAAAGTCAAAATAATCCTGAGCAAAATAAACAGATCTAGAAACATCACACTTCCTGATTTTAAATTAGGCTATCAAGCTATTATGCTGGCATCAAAACACACACACATCATTATCCTTAATCATCAGGGAAACAAATGAAATCAAATCAATGAGATTCCACCTTACTCCAGTCAGAATGGCAATCATTAAAAAATCCACCAATAGATGTTGGTGAGGATGTGGGGAAAAAGCAACCCTTATTCATTGTTGGTGGAATTGCAAGCTTGTGCAACCACTATGGAAAGCAGTGTGGAGGCTCCTGAAAAAGATGCATATAAAGCTAACAACAGACACAGCTATCCTTCTACTGGGCTTCTACCCTCAAGATTCCTCACTTCAGCTCAGAAGCATTTGCTCAACCATGTTTATAGCAACTCAATTCATAATAGCTAAGAACTAGAATCAACCCGAGTGCCTATCACTGGATGAATGGATATCAAAGCTATGGTACATATATACTATGGAATTCTACTCAGCAGAAAGGAAAATGACATACTTAAATTTAAAGAAAAGTGGATGGACTTGGAGCTGATCATACTTAGGGACCTCACACAGAACAGAGAGACAAATGCAGCTTAGTCTCCCTCATCGTCAGTTTTTAACCAGGTTAAGCTTGAATAGTAAGCAAACATGACAGGTGAATTGAGAGACTGACAAAGGGGATGGAAGGAATGACGGGGAGTGGGGGGAATGGGAGGGCAGGGATAGATATATGCTATTTGACAAATGGTTTGAGTATGCAGAGGACACTACTGTATTTATAGAGCAGAGACCAGAAAACCAAGAAGTGCTCATCTGTGCAGTAGTGGCATTTAACCTAGGTGGATAATCAATGGCTTGCTGATTGGCTAAGAGGTCTGCTCAGTGGCAAGTAACCTTTAGGTGGAACTGGGATCCAAGGCAAATTCTTATGGAGACCAAGAACCGGGACACAAGAGGGAAATCCCAACTAACCAGAGGTCTACAGACAGGCTACACCTACTAGAAGCTCACCAAATCCACAATGCTTGTCTCATTTAATCTCTACTGATCTCACTCTCTGGTAGAGATTCTGTTTGCATTTTCAGAAGGTAGCAAGCACCATGGACAACCCAGTTCCACCAACAGGACCTGAGATGATGGCTGACAGGCAGGAGATGGACCACTTCTAACTCATCATCTAAGGCCCAATGAAACCTTTGAGGAAGTAGCGAGATGAGCAATAGAGCTACCTCCACTGCAAGTCAGATAATCTATGAAAGGCTAATAGAGGCAAACACTGAGTGTACCCAACATAGTCCAAAGCAGAAATCCAGAGACTCCTAAGATCTCAATAGTAAAGCAGACTTTAAAACTCACCCACAATGACTCAGGGAACTGTTTGGAAGAGGGGGGCAGGAAGATTGTAAGAGCCATGGTGGGGGCGAATATCCAGAGACATTGCCCCCCTCAACAACAACACACAAAATTAAAAAAAAACTGCCTATGGCTTGTACAATTCATAAGCCTCTATCCCATGGACTGGTCCAGCAATCCCACTGAGGAGGGCCCTCAGCAGCTTGGGGACAGGGAGATATCTAATATATTATCTAATATATTAATATATAATATAATTATTAACAATAAATAAGTTTAAAAACATACACATAGACCGATGGAGCATAACAAATAAAAGTATGTGTATACAGTCAATTTTCAACATGGGTAAGAAAACACACAGCAGAGAAGAGACAGTCTGATAAAGTCTGAAGAGACAATACTGCTGATAAACTGATGTCTATTCAGAAGAATGAAACCTCATCCCACACTATGTGCAGTAATATCACTCAAAATGTACTGGAGACTCAAGTATAAGATTTGAAATTGTTACACACACAGGTGGAAATCCTTAATATTGATGTGGACAATGACTTTATTCTATGACTACAAAAGCACATTCAACAAAAAATGTAAATAGACATATTGGACTGCATCAAAAATAAAAAGCTTTAGGACTGGAGAGATGATGGCTCAGCAGTTAAGATGCTTGCCTGCAAAGCCTAACAATCCAGGTTTGATTTCCCCTGTACCCACGTCACGTAAAGCCAGGTACACAAAATGGCACATGCATCTGAAATTTGTTTGCAGCAGCTAGAAACCCTGGCATGACCTCACCCCTCTCCTTGAAAATAAAAAAAAATTTTTAATAAAATAAAAAGCTTAATTATGCAAAGGAGAAACATCAACAAAGTGTAGAGTTACTACAGTAAGGGAGAAAATATTTATAAATTATATATCTGATAGGGGCTTATTTTCTGTAGTGTTTTATCTTCTAGTTGCTGGGATAAAACACCTGACCAGAAGCAGCTCATGGAAGGAAAGGGTTTATTTCAAGCTTAGAGTTTCAAGGGGAAGTTTCATCAGGGTGGGAAGAAGCATAGTTACTGGCTCACAATGTCATACATCTGCAACAAAGAGGGCAGCAAGAATGAGGTGGCTTTCATCTTAAGGTCTGCCCCCAGCAACACACCTCCTTCCAGCAGCCTCCACCTTGGAAAGGCTCCACCATCTGGGGACAAAGAAGGAAGCCTAATCACAAACACGTGAGGCTGTGGGGGAAATTTTACATTTGAACTAGCATAGCACCCAAAATACATAAGGAAGTAAACCAGTTAGAAAGGGAAGAGATGGGGCTGGGAAGATGGCTCATGTACAGCCAAATGTACAAAGTGACACATGCATCTGGAGATCGTTTTCAGTGGTAGGTGGTCCTGGCATCCCCATTTGTGCTCTCTCTGTCTCTCTCTGTGTGTCTCTCTCTGTGTCTGTCTGTCTCTGTCTCTGTCTCTCTGTCTCTTGAAATAAAAAAAAATGGGCGAAAGGACCTGAATCGTCATTCTTGAAAGAAGACATGCAAATGGCTAGCAGGTTTGTGGAAAGGGACTATCACTAATCACCTAAAAAGCACAAGTCAAAACCACAATGAAATTACAACTGTTAGGATAACTATTATATAAAAGACAAACGATAAGTGTTGGTGAGGATGTAAAGACATAGAGAACATCCAGCTAAGTTAAATAAGTCAGTCACAGAAAGACAAATATGCATGCCATCATTTTTTCTGAGGACTCTTAGATAATCTAATTCATGAAAGCAGAAAATAAAAAGATATTTTTCCAGGGCTGGAGAAATGGCTCTGCAGTTAAAGGTACTTGCTTGCTAATCCTGACAGCCATCAATCCCCATGTACCTACATAAAGCCAGCGTAGAGTGGCAAATGTGTCTGGAGTTGACTTGCAGCTGCAGGAGGCCCAGGTGCACTTATATTCACTCTTCCTGTCTCTCAAATAAATAAGTAAAAATATTTTTAAAATGTAAACACATGTATTCTAGAGGCTGAGGAGAAAATGAATGAAAGATGGAGAGGTGCTGGTCATTGTATACAAGGATTCACTTACAATGGATGAACACATTCTGATGATTTGGCTAATAGCTCAGTGACTAGGACCAGTAATACTGAACCCTACTATGTACCTCACATTTGCCAAGAGAAGATCTCATCACAAAATAAGTGATACTGTGAGCTGCTCAAAATGGATGCACTTAATTGTGATTATCTTACAATCTATGTTTACTAAAAAACATATTATATACCTTGAATAATTAAGAATCAATTAAGCTGTAAAAATAATTTAAAAATGGAAAGTGACTATTCTTCAAACTATAATAAAATCCCATTCTTTGATCTTTCTTAGAAGAAAAATAATATTTTATCCTAAAATCTTGAAAAGGAAAAGGGTCATCCATGTGTATTTACAAATGAATATCAAAGACTATTTGAAAATCCTAGAAAAACAAACCAAATTCCAGGAGATATCAATTTCAAGCCTAAAATTCTATGACCAGAACAACAAATGGGGACTTTTCTCCATGCCCTTCGGGAAGAGTGTTACTGAGGATGTGCTGCGTACAAATGAAACTGGGATCTAGCAAAGGAAAGGCATGGAATCCAGAATGGAACTGTACTAAAACCTTCTCCTAACAACTGTTCATTCAGTCACAGCTGCCAAGGAAGCATCTATAAGAATGTGATTAAGAAGCTGAATGACCCAAGTGATATGCCAAAATTTTCTTTTTAACAAGTAAATGGTCACTGATACATACTGTTCTGTCTTCAGGAGGTGAGTCTATGTGTGTGACTATTCTTCAAACTATAATAAAATCCCATTCTTTGATGTCTCTTAGACTTAGAAGCAGGAAGAACAACTAATCATAATTCCCTTGTAAAAACTAGGAAATAGCAAATACTTGCTGAGTGCATAGTTTTCATGTTTTAGTCACTTTATCAGTGACTTTGTTTTTCAGTCATTCCCTGTTTCCTCCTCCTGTCCTACACTATTAATGTGCTTGTTGGGTTATCTTGCCTTAAGTCACAGAACTGTATGTGGTTGAGTCAGCCTTCATAGGTTTATGATCACCAAATGTTTTGGGATGGCTAGGGTCAATGCTACCACATAAATGACAAGATTTATTTTAGGGGGAGTTAGGAGGAAAAAACAATGAATGAAAGTGGAAGCCTGGATGGGGAGGGCAAAAGGAGACCAAGAACATCTCTCACATAAGGAAAGTGTCTGTCTGGGAAAGTAGCTTCTGCGTAAGAGGCTCACAGACATTGGAAAAGCAAAGCAGAAAGGCATGGAGGCAAAAAAAATTCTCCCCTTTCTGAAGAATCACTGAGAAGATCCCCCTCACACAGGGAGAGGAGAGGAGAGAGAGAGAGAGACAGAGAGAAAGAGAAAGAAAGAAGAAAGAAAGAAAGAAAGAAATAGAAAGGAAGGAAGGAAAGAAAGAGAGCACAGGAGAGCTCAGTGGTGAGGTGGCTGAGAGTCAGAAGAGCTAAGAGAGCCAAGAGCCTTTCACATGGGTTTCAGGCCCATTTATATGAATCAAATTTCAAGGAGAATGAGCCTCATCATCAGACTCAGGTGTGTAAGGGAGGGACTTGATTGGTTGGTGGGTTGAGGGAGGCAGATTTAGGAAAGGCCAGCCCAGGAGAAGTTGAAGAAACAAGAGGCTGTTGATGAGGAGTTGTTGCTTACAGCATCATGGATGAAACTGGATCAGAGAGGGTCTGAGTCTTACCAGGGCAGGCAGGCAAGGTAGCATCCATGTTTCTGTTCCTAGCAGAAAGAAAGAAAGAAAGAAAGAAAGAAAGAAAGAAAGAAAGAAAGAAAGAAAGAAAGAAAGAAAGAAAGAAAGAAAGAAAGAAAGAAAGAAAGAAAGAAAGAAAGAAAGAGGAGGGTGAGAGAGAGAGAGAGAGGGAGAAGCTATCTTGCACTAATCTGTATGAGAAGTAGTAAGCAGCATGGAGGGCAGCTGGCCCTGAGGTTAGGAGGGATATTAGAGAGGTATGAAGAGTACATTTTAGCTACACAAAAGCAATACATTCAAAGTTCCCACTGGGACTGGGGAGATAGCTCAGTGGATAAAACGTTTGCTAGGCAAGCATGAGTTCAGATTCCCAGAACCTGCATCAGCCAGAAACTGTAGTATGCATCTGTAGTCACACTAGAAAGATGGAAGCCCAGCAGCCACCCGGCATGGCAAACAGCATGGAAAGCGGTGAAGAGACCCTGTCAAAGTAAGGAAGAGGCAAGGGCTGGCACTTCCCCATGTGCACTGTGGCATGCATGACCTGCCCACTCGCTGTCTGCCCCCTCTTCTTTTTTTACACACATAGACACACGCACCATAAAAGATTCTTAGAACTCACTGCTACTGAGATTATATTAATAAGAACGTATTATATAATTAAAATTCTAAAAGAATAGCTTTCCAATGCTCTCATCACAAAACCTGTTATAAACCTTATAGTATTTTGCACAGTTATAGTATTTTATAACTTGCTTTATTTAACCATCGACATTGCACACGTATATCTAAATGTACACCATGAACATAAATAATTTTTATTTTACATTATAAAGTAAAGTGAATCCAGGCACAGCCCTTAACACCTTTCATAAACAACAACAACAAAATACTAACTGAAAATGCATCATGGGAACAAATCATAAACAATAAACAAAACTCCTAGAAGGTAACATGGGGGAAAAGTCTCCATGACCTTGGGATTGGCAGTTGCTGTTTAGATACAATGACAAAGGCACAGTCCATAAAAGAATTACTAAACTCTGTTAAAATTAAAATGTTCTTCTCTATAAAAGGCTACCAAAAAAAAAATAGAACAACAAATCAAAGGCTGGCAGAAAATATTTGCAAGAGCCTGAAAACTCCAAAAGTATTCGCATGCAGATTTGCAGCACAATGAACGCTACCACAGTGTACAGAACAAAGGACACATGTTCTCCACAGCTTACTCTCCTTGCACACAACAAAAAACAAAACTCCCACAAACATACGCCAAAGAAAAATTTTATGTGGCTGGAAAAACCAGTTGCTAAAAGATTTTTGCAAGAAATCATCACAATATGATTTCATTAAGGTTGGAAGACGATGAAGAGTTGTTTGTTCAATGAACATTTAAGTAGCGCGGCTTACCACAGAGCCGTCTCATGGGTTCCGCACAGCTGGAAGGGAAATGCACACAAAAGAGAAGAAATAAATAAGCCACAGAACTGTGGAGCTGAGACAGTGGAGTGGCAATGAAAGCAGGCTGGATTTCTTTTCCGCTCTTTTCCACATCAAGATACCATTTGCTTAATAAACTGTGCAGTCTTTGCACTTCAATAAACTTATTTTTTCTAAACAGCAGAAGAGGGAAATTAAACCAAATCAAACATAAAACAAAACCGGTGATCATTAAGAAAGGGGCTTCAAACCAAATTCTTATATCAATTAAGTCAAAATTTGGGGAGAATATTGATGCAAAAACAAATCTTTCTCTGCTAACTTACCTCCTTGGTGTATGAGGACACATCCAACTACCTGTACCTCTTCAGTGTTCAAGGATGGCACCTGTCCAAATGGGAAGGCGTCCACATGGAATGATGTGACTTGGAAATGATGCTTAGGAGTTGTGCTGTTTTTTTACAGAAAGACTGAAAACAACATGTGCTTCTTGGGGCTGGAGAGATGACTCAGGAGTTAAAGGCCCTTGTTTGCAAATCCTGCCGGGCCAGGTGGGATTCTCCAGTACCCATCTGCACAGAGTAGCTCAAGTGTTGAGACTTTGAGGCAAGAGGGCCTGGCATGCCCATTCTCAGTCTCTCTATCGCTCCTTGCAAGTACATAAATCAAAATATCTTTTTTTAAAAATAAATCGACTCTATTCCAAAGAGAAAAAGAAAGGGAGAACTTCAGAAATGCACAAAGGCAGTGATAGACTATCTGAAAAGTGTGGGTCTAGGTGAGGTGGCAGTGTGGGGGGTGCCACATTGGAGAGAAGTGAGTCAAACACAGTGCCAGCAACACAGCTGACAGCTGCTGGGGTCAGGCAGATACTTCATCCAGCAGCGTGGTGGAAAGAGCCTGGAAGTCCTACCCACAAGAGAAGCCACAAATCCAGCTATGATTTGGTGAGATAGGTCAGAGTGGGCAAGAATCCCATTTTGTCATACATGTGACTTGGTGGGAACCTACTGTTTAAAACCCATCTACCTTGGGAGCCTGAGAACAGGGGAAGTGGACTACTGGCTAGAAGCCTGCATTTAAACCACCTCAGCCCAAGGGCAAAATAAATAAATAAATAATAAATAAATAAATAAATAAATAAATAAATAAATAAGCGTGGAAAGCAGGAGGCTAGCTCTGGCAGGGAAATCGCAGGGAAGGGGAGCCCCACCCTCAGTGGCTCAGAGCAGACCTCATCAAACGGAGACTCACACTGAAATGTGAGAATTAGCTAATCCAAAAAGTGATGGTCCTAAGACAGGGAGGGTTTTCTAGCAACAGAAAACCAGAGTCTAAAAAGCATAAGAACTTGTGAGGGATTTATTTCTAGAAATACAGACTTAATTCACTCTCCATCCACCTTAGTTTTGCCTAACAGTGAAACTGAAAATCCCAGCTAAAATAGTCAGACAGAAAAAGGAGGTAACAAGTGGGCAGACTGCCCACAAAGCATGTGTCATAAAAAAAGATCTGTTTAAAAATAGCCATGATATAGAATCAACCCATATGCATAATACTGAAAAAGAGGAGAGGAGCTAGGATATTTTTTAATTAGCTTACATGGTGTATGTATTTTAAAGTAATATACAAATAATGAATGACTAGGTTATGAGAATCAACTTTCTCATGGATAATAATTAGAAGATCAGTTCAAAATATATTTGAAATTTCTAGAGAGCTAAGGAAATGAACTATTGTGCCAGGAGCTAAAGGGAATGAAGACCAAGAAAGGTAAGCTCAGCATTTAGCAGCAATTTTTTTTTCCAGGATCATTTGCTCAAAAAATGGAGGCAATGAATAAAGATTAATTAGCAATTTCAACTGCTTCACAGCATTAGTAAAACAAAGCTTAGAATTGAGAGCTCAGAAAATGAGATGGCCCTGGCCAACTCCAAAACTCAGTTTGAGAACAAAGTATTGGTCCCAGGAGTAAGCATGAACTGACATAGTAAGGTGCGTGCAGGGAATTCAGTTCGACTTGGGACCATAATTGAACTCATTTCCCTAAAGTATCAGCTTTCCTAAACTCACAATGTATCTGACAGAGACATGGATTCTCTATGAGAAAGAACGACCTAGTGCTAGGTAGCTTTCAAGTCCACTCATCATCACAAATCACACTGAAAGCACCTTGTCCAGCATAGTAAATGTAATCAAATACACAAGGAGAATAAACATCATAAAAACCAGGAATAATAAGGTGTTAGACATTCTTGACCTTGGAGTCATATGAACCAGACTCAAAACTAATGATCCTTGCCAGGCATAAGGAGTTAATTGCACAGTGATCAATTCCTCCTGCTGTTTCTTCACAAGTTAGTTCAGGTATTGACATTGCTAAATCTCAGGAAGTCCCTTGAGCCCCAGCATCATGTGTGTAACATTCAATCCCTAAAGATGTGATGCTATTTGGAAAGGTTGTGGAATCTTTAGGAGGTGAAGTCATGCTAAAGGAAGGGTGTTAGTGGGGGCAGGTCTTGAGGTGTTACAGCTCAGGCCATGACTTCCCAGGGTGATGCATTGAACTCTCTGGTACTTTCCTACCTTAAATTTGTCTGGTCACATCCAGGTTCAGTTCCCCAGTGCCAGTGCCCACTTAAGCCAGATGCATAAAGCATTCATTACATGGATGTTGAGTTTGTTTGCAGTGGCAAGAGGCCCTGATGTGTTCATGTTCTCTCTCTCTTTCTGTGTGTGTCTGTCTCTCTTTCTCTCCATATAAATAAATGAATAATATAAAAATTTAAAAAGTATAGATTGTGGCCTAACTATGGCACACATTAGGGTCGAATTGCAATCAGTTCTCCCAGGAGTTCACACACACACACACACACACACACACACACACACACACACACACACACACTCACACATTTTATATCTATCTATCGATCTATATGTGTGTGTGCTAGTTCTAGTTGGAAAATTTTAAAAACAGAATTAAGAAATCATGAAAATACAACTATGTTAAATGAGAGTTTACTGAATTCAGAAACATTTTTTAATCCTCTGAAAAATTATAATATGACTGGAAGATTTCAAACCCCCAATTGAAAATATGAGGGGACTTGATAGAAATGAAAGTAACCAAGCAAAAAGCAAGAAAGAAAATTTATCCCAGATATAAATAGTAAGATCACAGTGAAAGCACATAAAATACTGGCAAATAAGATCATATATACTTGATGATCTTTTGATCATTTGAGTCCCTAGGGTGAATAGAAAAAAAAACCAAAATAAATATTTGAAACTATAAAAATATGTTAGTAACAAAATAATATAATTAAAGAGCCTATTGCAATCTTGGGAAAATTAATCTGGAATAGTTATCTTCAAAATATATTGCAAGAGAGCTATTAAGTTTAAAAGGAAAGTTGTTTAGGCATCTGTAGACCAAAGATCCAGTGAGAAAGATGAATGGCCGGACAAGGCAGGTCAAGCAAGCAGTACCAGTGACTTCCAGGAGGAAGGAATGAATGTGTGAATGAAGAATAGTGTACTCAGCCAGCTTTCCAAGCAGTACTAATGCACTATCTCAGGAAATAGGAGCTAGAGAATCAGCTTAATGTAATTAAGAGACAGCTAGATAAAACAGCAAAGCATTGTGGGAAACAAGTGCATTTAACCTTAGGTCCGAAAATGGAATAAAAGAAAGAATATGAAAATCTGTGTTATAAAGATGATTATAGAAACACTAATAACAGTAAACCATAGTCTAAAAATTAAAGAATAAAATTGCAAGAATTAAATCACAAACTTTACAAAGTAGAAAAGAATTGTAAAGCATACGTCATGAATGTTAATGATGACAGAATAAAAATAAATAGAATAATCATAAATAATAAATGAATAGAATAATAAATAGAGTAATAAGAAACAATAAAAAGAATAATAAAAATTGTGGGAAACAGAAAGTAACAATAATGAATATAGCAAAATTGCTTGATTATAAAGGGGGAAGATAAGAAGACAAACTACTGGAATATTTCTTTCATAGAAAAGGGGAAAAAAGAAAAATATATAGGTCTGTAGAGATGGATTAATAATTAGCACACTTGCCTGAAGAACCTAAAGACCTAGGTTCAATTCCCCAGTACCCATGTAAAGGCAAGATACATAAAGTGGCACATGCTTCTGGATTTTCAGCAGCTGGTGCACCCATTCCTCTCTCTCTCTCTCTCTCTCTCTCTCTCTCTCTATCTATCTCTATCTTTCTCTCTCTTTCTCTCTATCTCTCTCTGTTTGCAAATAAACAATTTATCTTTAAAAAGAAAGAAATATAAAATAATAACTATTAAAAACATAAAATTATCAAAATCATGGGCAATACTTTGTACATCTCTATGTAAACAAATTTGAGAACCAAGACATATAATTGATAATTTTCTGGGAGAATACAATTTGTAAACATTTACTCTACAGTGTACAAAGTGCGAATGAGCCAGTTTTCATAGAAGATACTGAGAAGTTATCAAATAACTGCTAAATAAAAACATCCCAAGACAGATAATGTCACAGAATTCTATGAAATTCTAGAAATTAAATAATTAAAATGCTGAACACTTTATTCTAGAAAATAGTGAGCCAAAACAAAAAAAAACTCAATTATTTTTATGGAGTTACAATAAAGTTTTATATATATGTAATTGTAATTGATAAAGACAGCATAAACAAAGGAGTCCTTCTCCTTATTTTAGTCATTTTAGTGAAATTCTCAATCATCTGGGCATGGTGGGTTATACCTACCTGTAACCCTGTACTTGGAAAGTGAGGCAGGTGGTTCAGGAGCTCAAGGCCAATTTTGGCTACAGTACAGGTATGAGGCCAGAATGGGTACATGAGACTCTGTCTCAAAAAGAAGGGGTAGGGTAAAAAAAAAAATTCTAAATAAAATGCTAGTAAATAACCCACAAATAATTTTTCAAAATGAACAAATAAGACTATAAAGAATATAAGTATGGCTCAATATAAGGGAATTCATTCATGTAATCTACTTATATTAAAAATTTATTATTGGACTGGGGTAATTGCTCAGTGATTAAAGCATTTGCTTCATAAGCATGAGGACCAGAGGTTAGACCACCAGTAGCCACATAAATGCCAGGAAGGCATGGTGGCCTGCCTGTAATTCCAGGTCTTAGGAGGCAGAGACAAGGGGTCGCAGGTGAACAGAATAGTTACATTAGCCTACTCAGTGAGCTGTAGGTTCAAGTGTAAGACCCTGCCTCAGTATATGAAGTAGATAGTAATCAAGGAAGACACCTGAAGTCAACCTCTAGCCTCTACATGCATTACATGCATGCAATTATATGTGAATGCACACTTGTACCCACACACATAGGAAACATGCCACATAAATACACACATACAAAATAGTATGTATTTTGAGAATTCCCATCATAAATAATATTCTATAATTATTCATTAAAATAAATACTAATGGATGCCAATATGTAAAAGAATATCAATGAAATAAACAAAATCCCTGAGTAACTAATCCAGTTTTTTTTTAATATTTCACTTATTTATTTGAGAGAGAGAGTATGTGTGAATGAGAATGAATGTGCACACCAGGGCTTCCTGCCACTGCAAATGAACTCCAGTTAAACACACCCGTTTGTGCATCTGGTCCTACATGGGAACTGGGTATATGAGCCAGGGTCTGTAGACTTTGCAAGAAAGCACCTTTCACTGCTGAGCTGTCTCCCCAGCCCCACTCATTTCATTTTATCATGTTATTTAATGGGAAAACACTAGGGACATTTTTACTAAGGTAGGACTTGAAAAAAGGTTGCATCCTGGGATTTCCAGGTAAGATACCAAATTAGAAGCTGCTCTGTGTGACTCTGCAAAGGACAAGAGTCGGGATCAAAATAATGGACCATTCCAAAAGAGAGAAAGATCTGGGGAAATTCACCAAGGTAGTAGAGGGTGGATGAAAGGTGTGGAGAAGTGTTGTCTAGATGGCTCAGCTTTAGGGAACTTGCCTGCAGAGCCTGGAGACCCTGGTTCCATTTCCTAGTGCCCATGTGGAGCCAGATGTACATAGTGGGCCATACATCTGGAGTCAGTTTCCAGTGGCTGGAGGCCCTAGCATGCCCATTCTCTCTGCCTGTCTCCCTTCTGGCTCTCTGCTTGCAAAGGAATAAAGAAAAAAAAATTTAATGTGGAGAAAAAAAATGCAGCCCATTGGAAAGAAGTAAAAAACCACCTTTTGGACCCCACAATGAATACCAGTAACCCCAACAAGGAAGACCCTCGGTAGAATGGGAGCTGGGTAGAGGAGATATAAGAGTACAAACTTTTCTCATTAAAAAAAAATCAAGAAATAATTTTTTAAAAAATAAATAGAATAAAGTAAGCTAAATTGCCAAACTCAGGAAAAGGCCAGAGCTCTCACAATCCACAAATACAGTGGTAGGTTTGGTGAGCCAGTGACCCTCCAAATGATGGGTCATCAGCATAGTAGCCTCCCATCTTATCCCTTGAGGTGACTGGGCAGTAACTGGGCTCTGTTGTGGTAAGCTCCATGCTGCTGGGATAAACATCCAAACCAGACACAGTTCACAGGAAGAAGGAATTTATTTCAGCTTACAGATCCAGATGTAAAATTCCATCAGTGGCAGAAGAAACTGCTTCCACACATCCAAGCAGAGAGAAACAAAGCACTTCTACTTCTACTGAAAAGTGAAGGTGTGTAAGGAATAATTAGCCCCAGCAGAGGAGGAGAAGAGATGCAGAACTTCTAGCAACCACACAACCAGCCAGAATTGGCTCCAGCCAGGGCTCCAGAGGTTGGCTGGGAGGAGATACACACCAGCTCAGGCGTGCCTAACTCTGCCTAAGTCAAAAATCCTGAAGGAGAGCTCAACAGGGAGCAGCCAAGCAGCTCTTGAAGAAGTTGACAGGAATCAGCTGAGAAACTCCTCAACAACTTCAGGGACCCTTCACGCCTCCCCTCCCCCAACCATCAGCACCAGGAACCACTGGAGACCTGGGACTCCAAGAGACCAGAGCCCCCCTCAGCCACACAGCACCCAGCTCAGCAGATCTAAACAGCAGATCCACTCACCCTACTAACCTAGCTGAGCCCACGCACATTCAGCATAGGTAACAGGGCTGCCTTACACTGGGGCAATAACTACCCCAAAGCCAGGCATATAGGCCTTCCCTGAAAGTGCTAACTGCACTGTCCATGTCAGGGCGAGTTATGTGTTGATGGATGTACTTTTGGCCAGCTTTGACATTCTTAAATAAACTGTGTTGGGAGTGACCTTTGCTGCTTTTGTAATTTCTTGATTTATAATGCTTTTTTGTCTTTTTCTTCTATTTTTCCTGGGGGCAGAGTCTCACCCAGTCCAGGGATGACCTGGAACCCACTACATTCCAGGAATCTCAGCCTCCTAGTTGACAGGATTAAGGGTGTGAGTTGATACACTCCATTAGGAATTTTGGCTTTGTTAGATTACCTGTTTAATCTTGCATAAATACTCTGTGCTGGTCTTGTTTATATGTGTATACTTTCCAGTTGGATATTAGAACTCACCTTTGTTTTGCAATAGCAGGCAAATACAACACCTTGGGTCATTTCTGTTGTTACTCTGGGAGTGATTAATGTAAGAGCCAAACCCAGCACCTTAAGTTCCCACACTGAAGATATGTAACTTCAGATCTACACATCTGGGAATACATCAGATAATAAGAAAACCCAAACTTTGAATTAACTCAAGATGTAAAAATCTCCACATTATAATACAAGAAACACAAAAAAAATCAAGACAATATAATTCCACCAAAAATTATAAATCCATTAGAAATTATCTCCAATGAGACTGACTTAGATGAAATGCCTGACAAAGAAACCAAAAGAATGATTATAACTATGTTCAAAGAAATCAAAGGAATCAAAGAAGAAAACAAACTCCAGAAGGAGAATACATAAAATAAACTTAATGAAATAAGGAGGTTGATGCCAAATATAATATGAGTAAAGAAATGGAAATACTGAAGAAATTCCAATCAGAAATGCCAGAAATGAAAAAAAAATGTAAGTCAGGTACAAAACTCTATAGAAAATCTCACCAATAGCATGGATCAAGGAGGGGACAGAATATCTAAACTGGAAGACTAGGTGGCAGATCTAAAACACTCCAACAAAGAGAAAGAAAAACTAATAGGAAGGTGTGAATGGATATTCAGAACACTATGAAGAGATAAAACATAAGAATTCAAGGTATGGTAGAAGGAGAATTTCATTCTAAGAATATAGTCAGGATTTTCAGCAAAACCATAGAATAAAATTTCCCCAAATAGAGAAAGTGGTGCCAATGCAGATACAGGAAGCTTTTAGAACACCAAACAAAACCAGGAAAGAACCTCTCCTCGCCATATTATAATTAAACTACTGAACATGATACAGACCAAAGAACATATATTGAAAGCAGTAAGAGAGAAGCATCAAGTATCCTATAAAGGAAAGCCCATCAGGATAACATCAAATTACTCAACAAAATCTTTCAAAAGCAGAAGGGCTTGGAGTGATGTATTCCAAGCTCTGAAAGAGAACAAATGACAATCAAGGTTACTCTATCTGGCAGCACTATCACAATTGAAGGAGGAATTAATGACTTTTCACAACAAAGACAGGCTAAAAGGATATATGTTTACAAAGCCACCTCTAAAGAAAATGCTTGAAGGGATCCTTCAGACTGAAGAGAAAGAAATGCACATAAGTGAGAAAGCAATAAATAAATAAATAAATAAATAAATAAATAAATAAATAAATAAATAAATAAATAAATAAACCATGCTCAAGTAAAAGGTAATGCAAAAAAGTGAAGGAAGCAGGAAAAATGACAAAAGCAAGAAATAGCAAGAAGTACTCACCTGGACTATGGGAATGTTTGAACATCATTGGGGTTGATAAAAACTATGGAGTAAATTGGACTGAATGCATTGATTTTACAGCATGTGTGGTTATCAGTTTATTGGGTCCAAGGGCAGAATGTGGTTTGATTCAGGTTGTCCTCCATAAACTTAGATGTTCTTAATGCTAGGCCCTCAGCTGGTGGAGGTTTGGGAATTGGAGCCTCCTGGAGGCTGTGTATTGTTGGGGGCAGGGTGTCATAACCAGCTTTCCCTTGGCAGTGTTTGGCACACTCTCCTGCTGCTATTGTTCACCTCATGTTGGCCAGGAGGGAATGCCCAGCCTCTGATTATGCCATCATTTTCACTGCCATCATGGATTTTCCCCTAGAGTCTGTAAGTCAAAATAAACCCTTTCCCCTACAAGCTGCTTTGGTCAAGTACTTTCTGCCAGCAATGAGAAACTGACAATAGCATAGTAACAAAAACAGCACAAAAAAGACAGGTGGACCAATGGAATGGAACAGAAAATTCAGACTTAATACCACAGAGCTATAGCCAACTCTCTTTGACAAGGGTGTCAAAAACAGAGATTGGGGGAAAAAATGCTACTTCAACATTTCCTATGTACTGGGAAAACTGAATGTCCACATGTAAAACACTGAAACTTGATCTGTATCTGTCACCATGCACAAAAATCAATTTTAAATGAGTGTTATTATAAGATCTAAAAGTTTGAAAGTGCTAGAGGAAAATAAGGCAAAATATTTCAAGAGATAGGCATAGGCAGATTTTCTGAAATGGACTCCAATTGCATAGAAACTAACTCCAATAGTAGGCAAATTGAATTGCATAAAACTAAGACTTCTTTACGACAAAGAAAACATCAGCAGAATAAAGAGATAACATATAGAATGGAAGAGAATCTTTGCCAACCACACATCTAACAAAAGATTATTAAGACTATAAAAAGAACTTCAAGAATTGAATGCCAAAACACCAAATTATCCAAAAGAATAGTAATGGTATAGGTTTATAAGATGAATAAAACATTGATGAGTTCATAAAGATGTAAAAGAACCAGTACAGACCATTGCAAGCTAACACATGTAGAAATAATGATAGAATTAGGAAAGTACATTTGATAGTTCCAATGGTAGCAACTGATTTAGGTCACCGATGACTGTTAAAATAACTTGGTGAACGTGCCAGGAAAAAAATTATTGGTATGGTGTTGAGCTGGTCATCCTATGTATCCCACAAGTCACTTATCAGCCAGCCATCTATGTTATGTTCTCAAAAACGAGAAAAAATACACGACATCAGCTTTCTTGAAAAAAAAAAAAGTTTAGCCTGAATCTCATAAGGAAATAGACAAATTTGGATTTGGGGACATTTCACAAGACAAATGGACTAGAGCCTTCTACAGTATTGATGTCATTAATCAGAAAAACTGTTCTGGACTGAAGGTATGGGCAGCTATATGAAATATACTGTCTTAGACTAGACTCTGGACTTTAAAACATACATGAGCAGAGTAGTGAATATTTTTGAGAAAACTGGGAAATATAGAATAGTATTATACAACATTATTGCATAATAAGAATTTGGGATGTGAAAAATGGCATTGTGTTTATGTAGGAAAATACAATTGCTTCGTAGAAAAATGTTGGTGTGAAAATATATGAATATGTACATACTACTCTTTCTGAAGGCTTAAAAGTTCTCAAAAAAATATACTTAAACTAGCTGTTCTGGTGTCCAAACTCCCTCCTATTAGGCCCCAACTCCTTAAGGTTTCTCTGTATCCAGACTGCTGACCAATACATTTAAGATATTCACATTTGAGGAACAATTACCCAAATAACAGTAATATTGAAAAATCAATTTATGTCATTCACTATGCAAAAAAGAAAAAACATTATGCTGATTTCAACAGATGAAGAAAAATTTATAGAAATGCCATTTATCTTGACTTTTTAAAAGCAAACATAATCAAGGAGAGTCCCTTAATTTCACAATTAAAAATAATTAAACAATTAAATAATAATTAAATAATTAAAATAATTGAATTATTATGATACCTTCATTTAAAAGTATCATAAGCAAAACTGCAACACATCAACTTTGCTATATAATTTTGCTACATAATTAACCACTCCAAAACTTCACAATTCAAAACAAAACTGTTTTATGTGCTAGAAATTTGGTGGCCCAAATACTTGTGTTTGGGATTATTGTCTGCTTTCTTTCTCTTGTGACTTGCTCAGATTCTCCTCAGGTCTTACAAAGCTGTTGTGGTACCTCATCAAGGCTGCTGAGTCCCACACAACCTCATATCCTAGCCTAGTAGAAATTTAATGATGAATTTAATGATTGAAATTAAGACTGAGAATGGCACTCACTATCACTCTCTTAAATATTATATATGAGGTCCTAAGCATTTTTGTACAGAGTAAGTTTTGAAAAGAAAAGTAATGTTTGTAAAGAGAAAATAATGGCCATTTACACAGAACACACATAAAATAACCTGAAGTATCTATAGATAAGTTATAGAAAACAATCCTTTAGATGAACTTCTAAAATGTGATGATATTTCTAAGTTCCAATAATAAATAGTAATTAAACTTATGACAGCATCGCTTGTAACATGATTTTAAATATGTTATAATACCACCACTTGTAATAACATCAAAATGATCAAACCTCTGAGAATATAACTAACAAAGTCTCTACAAAATTCTTAGCCAATAAGAAAAGAAATTATTGAGAATTTAAAGAACGAAAAAAACCTTCCAAAGGTTGAGAGAAATTTTTTGCCAAACACTCATCAGAGACGCATATAGAGTTCAAACTCAACAATAAGTAAGTAAGCAACCCAATTAAATAAGAGGCAAACATACTGGACAAGCACCTCACCACAGAAGACATATGGACGGCAAACTGTACGGGAGAGGCATCCATGACATGCACATGCAAATTACACAACAAAAAGGATGTACACAAAGGAATACCCCTTGATTGCTGGCAGGAGTGTAAAATGGTGTGACCAATTTGGACAGCACTGTTTTCAGCAGCACCTTTTAACCACTGAGCCATCTGCCCAAACCAAAGACAGTTCCTCAGTTTGTTACAAGGTTAACCATAGTCTTAGCCTATGATTCAATAATTATACTTGTAAATGAATAAAAATTCTATATTAACCTACACATTTTCATGTGGCTCTTCTTTGCAGCTTTAATCGCCAAAATCTGGAGGCAAATAAAGCATTCAATACATGCAGAACTGGGCTTAGTTTGATACAACGTGATGTTATTTAGCGATTTAAATAAACCAGCAATGCAGCCCCCAAAATATGTAAAATCCTTAAGTGTATATTACCAAGGAAAAGAAACCAGTCTGAAAGGGCTACTTTATGATTGTGCAGGTGGTAAAACTCTATGTTACCTGGGTACAGGCTAAAGGGGAAGGATAAGTGGGTAATAGACCTAGATAAGGCACTTAGGGCAATGATCCTCTCTATCAATGAGTGGTGGATACAAACACACAGAGCCTACTGAAACTCTGGACTCTGGCTAGTAGTAATGTATCAATAGTGGACCATTAATGGTAAAATATGGTCAATGCACCATGCAGCTAGCACATGGCAATGGAGAATTTATATGCTGGGGTGATAGGATGGCACTTCTCTACCAGCAGCTCAGTTTTCATCCGTCTAAAACTTACAAAAATGAGAGATGCCGTTTTAAAAATTATTATCTTATTGAGCAATAAGATGAGCTAAGAAAATATTGATGAATTAAGATTGAATTACAGAATCACTTCGATGCTAATCAAATCCAACAGTTGATATTGTTTTGAGAGAGTGTGTTGTTTTGGTTTAATTTGGTCTGGTGTTGGTGAGACTATAGGTTTGGACTAAAAACGCAAATGGTCACAAATAAGACTAGCTTTATAGTATGAGGATAAAATAGAGTTGTTCTACCAGATATCAGCTCTTATTTGACATCTATTGTAATTAAGACAGTAGGAATTTTTGCTTAGACAAGTAGATCAATGGAATGAGTCTATAACAGACCCACATATATGTGTACATGACAGAAGAAAGGGTAGCATACAAAGTAATAAAAGATGGGGTTCCTATTCATCAGTAGCACAAATATACATGTAATAAAATAAAATTTATCCCCTACCTCACACTATAAGAAAAACCTTGTAACTGCCTTTCTGCAAAGTAAGATTCTAGAACGAGAGTGTGTAGCTCCATCTCTTTAGGTCCCAGTTCATAAATTGGATAGGACAAAACTGTTTATTTTTTTACTGAAGTTTAGCCTAAATGTATTTCTTTCCATTATAAATATATCCAGCAAACCACCCACAGTATTAGCAATACTTGTCAGTTGGTATCAACAGCAATCACAGTGTTTTCATATCATATTACAGACATTGAAGTTCTCTTTGTCTATTATTAATTAAAATTGTTAGTGTTTTTTGTGTTTTTTTTTTTTTTTGGTTTTTCGAGGTAGGGTCTCACTCTAGTCCAGGCTGACCTGGAATTCACTATGTAGTCTCAGGGTGGCCTTGAACTCATGGCTATCCTCCTACCTCTGCCTCCCGAGTGCTGGGATTAAAGGCGTGCGCCACCACGCCTGGCTAAAATTGTTAGTTATTTAAATACTTTGCTATTACTAAAGTTGAACTACATTACACCATGACCAAGACATTTTGCCCAAGATGAATATTCAACAGAAATATTGCTCTAAGACACATGTGCCAAAATGGTTATAGCAGCATTATTTATAGTGACTCCAAACTTTAAGTTTAATGGTAAATATGTAAAATATAACATATTCATAGGTTGGCATTCAATATGGCGATGAAAAGAACCAAACTAGAGCTACATGGAGGGACACTGATGAATTTCTCAAATGTAATGTGGAGCACTGAAAGCTCTACACAAGAACCCAACTGTACCAATCCATTTATGTAAAGCTCTGATATCATGTAGCTAAGGGACTCTCCCAGCAGTGGAGACTGCGGTTACCACTGGGAGAAAAGGAAGGTAGTGAGTGGGTGGGGGCTGAGACAGGCTTCCAAAGTACAAGCAGGTTTCTGTCCTCACTCCAGGGTGGTTAAGTGTGTCACTACTCACTTTGAGATGATTACTTTACTTTACTTGTTTTGTGCAAGTTAGACTTAGAAATTCATTTCACAATAAAAAACATTATTTTTAAAAAATCACATAAGCTTTCAGTAAGATAAAGTTCAATAGTAAATGTATGTAAAGTATGGTGAAAACAAAATATTTGCCATTACCAATAACCACTAGGAACATTTCCTTATTATCCTTCCAAAGTTTTCCTAAGCATTAGTATATGTATATATTAGTATATATATATATGTATATATATGTGTGTGTGTGTGTGTACATGACAACAGGTGACAATGCTCACATGATACATATATGATAGATACATAGAAAGATAGAGAGTTATTGAATGAAGGGAGGAAGGGAAGAAGAAAAGGAAGGAGACAGGATTCTAAAGGAGAAACTTATAGAAAGAAATGTGTACTCCTACTGTTCTACGTTACACCTTTTTTTAAACTTTTTATTGACAGCTTCCACAATTATAGAAAACAAACCATGATAATTCTCTCCCCACCCCTATTGTCCCCCCTCTCAAATCCACCCTCCCCTCTGAATTAGTCTCTATATTGTTTCGATACCATCTTTTCCTCCCATTATGGAGCTCTTGTGTAGGTAGTGTTGGGCACAGCAAATTCATGAACACCAAGGCCATTTTGTGTCTGGAAGATTGCGTTGTAAGCAGGCCTACCTTTCCTTTGGCTCTTACAGCTCTTCCACAATAGACCCTGAGCCTCAGGAGGTGTGATAGAGATGTCCTAAATGCTAAACACCCCACTATCACTTCTTGTCATCATGATGGTGTCTTTTGAGTTAACCCAGTGGTCACATCTGAAAAGAGAAGCTTCTCTTGCCAAAAGTGAGAGTAGCATTATTATATGGTATGAATATTTTAAAAGAAAAGTGCTTATAAGGCAATTTAATGGGTATAATATATGCATTTAGCCAGAAGACAACAGCTGGCATTACTCCCCTAGGGCTCATCACCTCCCCCACCATAGGCGATAACTAGGTCTTCAGTGCCATGCATGTATTCCCTTCTGTGGAGTGGGCCTCCAGTCCAATTAGAGTGGTTGGCTTCCCACATAACAGAAGTTGCTCTATTGCACCAGTTGGTACATTTGGCCTGGCTGACCAATATTAGCTTGGCCAAAGGCTTGCAAGGTCCACTGCTGTTTAGAAAGGTTTCCAGCTCAGCTCCATATTGATTTCTCAGTGACCCTCAGCCCGAGCCTTTGTTGTCTTCAGCTATAGGGTCTTATCATCTCATTCTGGTGAGCAACCAAGAACTTTGGCAATGGCCTGTAATGTTTTGGTGGCCTCAGGAAGGTACCCCATCCCTGGCACTGAAATTTTTCTAATAACAATCTATGGCTTCTGAGTGTAAAAACCTACTTCCAAAGAAGTAGCTTTCCATATGACTTATTCTAAACCTCTTAAATTTTGGTTAACCCTCCTCCCACCCTTCCTTTACTCAATCCCTTCCTCTGACCCCACTTAGTGCACCCCTAGTAATATGATCATTTGCTTATATATATATATATATATATACAATACTTTCCCTTTAAGTCTCCCCTCTCCTCCCTCCCTTATAGCTCCCTATCTAGCTTACTGGCCTCTACTACTGACTTTTATTCCAAGCCACATACAAGTCTAAACACTTGTAGCTAGGACCCACATACCAGAGAGAACATGCAGCTTTTAGCTTTCTGGCCTGTTACCTCACTTAATATAATCCTTTCCAGATCCAGCCTTTCCTGCAAATTTCATAATTTCATTTTCATTTACCACTGAATAGTACTCCATTGTATAAATAAACCACATCTTCATTATCCATTCATCAGTTGGACATCTAGGCTAGTTGCATTTCCTAGCTATTGTAAATAGAGCCACAATAAACCTGGATGAGCAAGTATCTCTAGGGTAGTGACTGACTCGTTAGGATATATGCCAAGGGGTGGTATAGCTGGGTCATATAGTAAATCTATTTTCAGCTGTCTCAGGATCCTCCACACTGCTTTCCACAATGGCTGTACCAGTTTAAATTCCCACCAGCAGTGTAGAAGGGTTCCTATTTTTCAACATCCTTACCAGCATTTATTGTCCCTAGTTTTCTTGATGATAGACATTCTGACAGGATTGAGATGGAATTTCAGAGTAGTTAAAATTTGTATTTCCCGGATGGCAAAGAAGGTAGAACATGATTTTAGATTTTTTTAAATATTTTTATGTTTATTTTTTATTATATTTGTTATTTATTATATTTATTATTTTTATGTTTTTTTATATATTTATTGTCCATAATGAGTTACATTATTTAGTGGGCAAACAATGAGTTGTTATCCCCAATGCCCCCTTCCCCATCCCCAATCAGCTGGATATCCTCCTCCGTGGGTCGTCTGGATCAGTCCTTGTAGCAGGGGACCATGGATGTTTATTGGTCATCTGAATTTCTTCTCTTGAGAACTATCTATTCAGTTCCATAGCCCATATTTGGGGGGTTGTTTGATTTTTGTTATTTAGTTTTGTGATCTTGTAAGTCCTGGATATTAATCCTCTTTCAGATGTATAGCTGGCAAAGATTTTCTTCCACTGGTTAGGTTATCTCTTTGCTCTAGTCACAGTGTCCTTTGCTGTACAAAAGCTTTTTAATTTCTTTAGGTCCCAATGGCTGATTAGTTCCTGAGCAAATGGGGTTATATTTAGAAAGTCATTACCTATGCCAATATGTTGAAGTGTTTCCTCTACTTTTTTTCTCTAGCAGTTTCAGAGTTTTGGGTCTGATATTAAGGTCTTTGATCCATTTGGACTTGATTCTTGTGCATGGAGAGAGATAAGGATCTAGTTTCATCCTTTTACAATAGATACCCAGTTTTCCCAGTACCATTTCTTAAGGAGGCTGTCTTTTCTCCAACGAATAAATATATTGTTTTTGCTTATTTGAGTTTTTTTGTGCTTCCACGTGAATTTTAAGATTGTTTTTCCTATTTCAGTGAAAAATGCCTTTGGAATTTTGATGGGCATTGCATTAAATGTATAGATTGCATTTGGAAAGATTGACATTTTTATAATACTGACTCTTCCAATCCAAGAACATGGGATGTCTTTCCATTTCCTAGTGTCTTCTGCAGTTTCTCTCTTGAGTGTTTTAAAATTTTCATTGAAGAGATCCTTCACTTCCTTGGTTAGGTTTACTTTAAGGCACCTTATTATTTTTTTTAAAGGCAATTATGAATGGGAGTGTTTCCTTGATTTCATCCTCGACCTGTTTGTTGTTAGTATATAGGAAGGCAACTGATTGCTGTGTGATGATTTTGTATCCTGCTATGTTGGTAAAAGAGTTCACCAGCTTTAACAGTTGCTGATAGAGTCTTTGGGGCCCCATATATATAGAATCATATCATCTGCAAATAATGAAAATTTGATCTCTTCCTTTCTGATTTATACCCCTTTGATTTGTGTCTCTTGCCTTATTGCTATAGCTAAGACTTCCAGTACTAGGGCTGGAGAGATGGCTTAGCGGTTAAGGCACTTGTTGGCCCTAGGTTCAATTCCCCAGGTCCCACATGGGCCAGACCCACAAGGTGGTGGCCGTGGTGCTTGCGCTCTCTCTCTCTCTCTCTCTCTCTCTCTCTCTCTCTCTCTCTCTCTCTCTCTCTCTCTCTGCTTGAGAATAAATAAATAAAATATTTTAAAATAAAAAAAGTCTTCCAGTACTATATTTAAAAGTAGGAACCGTGGACACCCATGTCTTGTTCCTGATTTCAGTGGAAATGCTTCAAGTTTTTCCTCATTTAGTATAATGTTGGTTATTGGTCTGTCATAAATGGCCTTTTTATGTTGAGGTACATTCTTCTACTCTGATTTTCTTTAGGACTTTTACCATGAAGGGATGTTGAACTTTGTCAGATGTCTTTTCTGTGTCTATTGAGATGATCATATGATTTTTGTCTTTCTTTCTATTTATATAGTGTATTACATTTATTGATTTACATATGTTTAACCATCTCTGCATCTATTGGATAAAACCTACTTGGATGGGCTGAATGATCTTTGTTATAAATTCTTGTATTTGGTTTGCTAGTATTTTGTTGGGAATTTTTCCACCTATGTTCATGAAAGAGATTGGTCTGTGATTATCTTTTTGTGTTCTGTCTTTGTCTGATTTTGGTATCAGGGTAATGCTGGCTCCATAGAAGGAGTGTGTTAGTATTCCTTCCTTTTCTATCTTACAGAAGAGGTTAGGAAGCATTAGTTTTAGTTCTTCAGTGAATGTCTGGTAGAATTCACTAGTAAATTCATCTGGGCCTGGGCTTTTTCTTTACTTGAGGGATTTTTTTTTAAAACTGCTTAGATCTCAGTGCTTGTCATTGGTCTGTTAAATAACTTATCTTGATTTAATTTTGGTAGGTCATATATATCAAGGAAATCATCCATTTTTTCTGATTTTCACACTTGGAGGAGTATATGTTCTTAAAATACATCTTTATGATTTTCTGGATTTCATTGTTATCTATTGTAATGGTGCCTTTTTCATCTCTAATTTTATTAATTTGTTCCCTTCTCTCTTTCTTTTGGTCAAATTTGTTAAGGGTTGCCTAATCTTGGTTTTCCTTTCAAAGAACCAACTTTTCATCTCATTGATTCTTTGTAATTTTTTTTGTTTCTGTTTCCTTTACTTATGCCCAAATCTTTATTATTTCCTCCAGTCTACTGATTTTTGGTTTGTCTTGTTCTTTTTACAAGGCCTTAAGGTGAAGCATTAAGTTGTTTACTTGTGACCTTTCTAATGTCTTAATATTGTCATGTAAAGCTATAAATTTCCCTCTTAGGACTAACTTTAATGTGTCCCA
Organism: Zapus hudsonius; assembly: GCA_004024765.1. NCBI lineage: Eukaryota > Metazoa > Chordata > Mammalia > Rodentia > Dipodidae > Zapus > Zapus hudsonius. Next base: position 105,759 of record PVHP010001039.1, read on the forward strand.
AAGGTTGTTACAGTGAGTTTTCATTTTCATTTGAGTCTATGAATTTTTTTATTTCCTTCTTGATTTCTTCAATGACCTATTTTGCCATTCAGTAGTGTGTGGTTTAATTTCCATGTGTGTGTGTATGTTCTATAGTTTTTCTGGCTATTGATTTATAGTTTAATCCTACTGTGATCAGATAGTGTGCAGGGAATTATTTCAATTTTTCTGAATTTGTTAAAATTTGCTTTATGTCCTACTATGTGGTAGTCTACTTTAGAGAATGTTCCACCACATGCTGCTGAAGAGAATGTGTATTCTGTAGTATTTGGATGAAATATTATGTACATGTCTCTTAGGTCCATTTGTTCTATAGTATCATTTAGTCCAGATGTTTCTCTGTTTTTTTTTCCACTGGGATGACCTGTCAATTGTTGGGAGTGGGGTGTTGAAGTCTCACACTACAATTGTGCTTGGTGTTATCTGTGACCTCAATTCTAGTAGTGTTTATTTAATGAAATTGGGAGCACCTGTGTTTGGTGCATAGCTATTTAGAATAGTAATGTCCCCCTGTGGAATTGTTCCTTTAATCAATATATACTGATCTTCCTTATCTTTTTAAACTAATGTTGGTTGAGGTCTGTCCTGTCTATTATGATAGCAACACCTGCTTGTCACCTAGGCCCATTTGCTTGAAATACCATTTTCCATCCTTTCACCCTCAGGAGGTATCTATCCTTTATGGAGAACTGTGTTTCTTAGAGGCAACAAGCAGAAGGACCCTGCTTTTGAATCCAGTCTACAAGTCTGTATCTTTTCATTAGAGCATTGAAACCACTGATGTTGAGTTATTAAGAAAGGCGTGTATTTATTCTCGCCATTTCTTGCTTTTGTAGTTTTTCCTTTACTCTCTTGTATTACCTATTTTTTGAACATGGTTTATTTTTTCCTATTTTCTCATGTGGTTCCTTTTTTTCTATTTAGGCTGAAGTATCCTTTCAAGTATTTTCTTTAGAGCTGGCTATGTAGACATATATTCCTTTAGCCTGTCTTTGTTGTGGAAAGTCCTATTTCTCCTTCATTTGCAATAAACAGTGTTGCCAGATATAGTAATCTTGGCTGACAGTTGTTATCTTTAAGAACTTGGAATATATTATTAGAAGCCCTGCTGCCTTTGAAAGTTTGTGTTCAGTAATCTGCTGACATCCTGATGGGCTTGCCTTTATAGGTTACTTGATACTTTTCTCTTGCTGCTTTCAGTATATTTTCTTTGGTCCATATGTTCAGTAATTTAATTATAATATGGTGAGGAGAGGTTCTTTCCTGATTTTGTCTGTTTGGTGTTCTAAATGCTTCCTTATCTGCAATGGCATCACTTTCCTTATTTGGGGAAAATACTTTTGTATGATATTGTTGAAAGTATCTATTATGCCCTTCGAGTGAAATTCTTCTCAATCTACTTTACCCTGAATGAAGTTTGGTCTCTTCATACTGTCCCAAATGTCTTGAAATTCCCATTTATATCTTCCTATTAGTTTGTCCTTCTCTTTGTTGGACTGTTCTAGTTCTGCCACCCTGTCTTCCAGTTTAGATATCTGTCCTCTCCTTGGTCCATTCTGTTGGTGAGACTTTCTACAGAATTTTGTATTTGACCTACTGTGTTTTTCATTTCCAGAATTTCTGCATGGTATTTCTTTATTATTTCTACTTCTTTACTCATGTCTTGTATCAACCAACTTAATTCCTTTAGTTGGTTAGTTTTGTTCTCCTTCTGGAGTTTGTTTTCTTCTTTGATTTCTTTGTACATAGTTAAAAGAATTCTTTTGAATTCTTTGCCAGGCATTTCATGAAGGTCATTTCTGGTGGATATTTAATTTCGGTAGAATTATATTGTCATGATTTTGATTTTTTTTGTTTCTCATATTATAATGTAGAATTTTTTTGCATCTTGAGCTAATATAATGCTTTGGTTTCCTAATTATCTTCTGTATTCTTAGGTGTGTAGATCAGAAGATATATATCTTCAGGGTGGGACCCTAAGGTGCCAGGTGTCACTCATATTACTTCCAGAATGACAACAGAAGTGATGCAATGAGTTGTAGCTGTTTGTTATTCAAATATTCTAGAAGGCTGTGTGGAGCAAAATCCAGTTCTAATACCCAACTGGGCAATATAAAAACATAAATAAGAATATACAGAGTATTTATGGAAGAATGGAGATTAAACAGATTGTCTAACAAAGTAAAAGTTTTCTGAGGGTATGGATTAACTCAACCCCCTTAATCCTGTTGACTGGGAGGCTGGGATTCCTGGTGTATGTTGGGTTCCAGGTCAGCCTGGGAGCAGTTTCTGCCTGGAAGTGTGGTTACTGGAAGCTCCGGGTCTCTCCTGCTTCTCTGCTGGGGCTAAAAATGTCTTACACACCTTCATTTTTTTTGTAGAAGAGTATATTCTGTGCTTTTTCTGCCTTCTCCCATCCCACCTCCGTTACTTTGACAGGGCTATTATGCTGCCACCTTAACAGGAAGTCAAACCTTTTTAATAAATTAAATATCTTACAGGTTTTTCCATATAAGCTAAGCACATATAAATATATCATGTTTTGCTAATGACAGAATTAAAGCTGAATACATATACCATAATTTCTTCTTCATTATTGATGAAGATTCATATGGCTTTTCCATCATTTGTCACTGTAAGTAATTCTGCAATAAACATCATTCCATGAATTTCAGTAATATATGAAAACAAACCTAGGGAAGTTTCTAGGAGAAATGCTAGTTCTTCAAGCATGTTGGTTACTTCTGAGCTCTGAGAAGTTGAATTTATGTACATACTGCTAATAGTGTTTAAAGGAACTTCCCAACATTTATATTCAGACTCCATGTTATATAATATTTCATCATTGTCAATTAAATATTTTTAAAAATCTCCCTGTAACTTAAATTTTTGTTTTAACTTTTTTGTTAAAAGTGAATTTGTACATCTTTTCATATGTTTATAAGCATTGCCTTTTTTCTGTGAATAGTTCATATCTAGTCTTTGTCCACTTAAATTTAGAATAGACAATGCATTTTCTGAGCTCATAGATCAGAACTTCCCAAAAGTAACATGTAAAATTTCTCTCATCACACTGCCAGTACCCCTCTCTCATAAGTAAACCAATTCCATTGCTTTTGCATGTATCTTTCCAAAGAATCTATGTATAAGCAGGCACATATTTGCACGTGTTTCTCTCCAACTCATTAAGTACATTCTTTGCTTCTTAAGTCAAATATTTCCAAAGACTTTTGAAGCTTTCCCCAAACCCAACTGACAGAAGAATGGAAGCATGTGGCCGGCATGAGAATTCCTACCAACTAGATACAGCCAGGGAGGCTCCAGTGTGTAGAGCAGAAAGAAACCAGGAGAAAGAGATCTGTTTCTGAGACATGTTTTTCATAAGACTCTGCCCTGAAGCTATTTCTTCCCACCAGAAACCACAGGACCGGATAAACAGCCCTTCCCAAAGTGCTGAGAAAAGCAAGCAGCAGATGCAGAGCTGAGTCCTGAACACATGCAGAGGGGCACAGCACAGACATCAGGGCACTAGACAGCCAATGGGCCAAGGAAAGTCAGCTGAGGCCACACAGGTGAGACTCAGCGAGGCTGGCTGCAAACTAGAAGTACAATTCTGACCCATGAAGTCGGCTGGTAGCCCTCGACCTAGGTAAAAGTTAATGCAGTACCAACCATACAGAGGCCAGAGAAGCAGAGAAAACTTCTGGTAGTGGAATGATGGCCATCGTTCCACTGAGAAAATTTAAACCAGCCAGAGACTGTAGAAGAAGAGAGTCAGGCACTGAGGGTGGGGCCGAGTCCCACATCAGGATCCAGTAGAGATGTGGCCTCTGGGCACAGTGATTAAACAGGAGGGATTAGCGATTAAACAAGATTTTACCTGTACTCTGCATATTGTAATTAGCTATGTGCATGTTTAATTAGAAGCCGATTTGTATGTACCACTCCCATAGGATTATTTATTTGTTTTTGCTCAGTTTAACTCCCTTGTTTTTCAGTATTCCTAATCAAAAACCTCATGAGTAGGGCTGGAGAGATAGTCGTGGTTAAAGGCTCTCATTTACAAAGTCTGAGCCCAGGCTCAATTCCCTAGTACCCACATAAACCCAGATTCACAAAGTAACACATAGATGTGTCGGGAGTTCATTTGCAGTGGCAGAAGTTCCTGGCGTGCCTATTCTTTCTCTTTGTCTCTCTCTTTCTCTCCCTCAAAAATAAATTAAAAAAAAAAACCTTCAAGAGTTGTCAGAGAATAGATTCTTTTGAATAACTCAACTGTCCAGTTGTGGCCATAAATCCACATTCATGGCTAGCTTTACTTGGTTCATTCGTCAACCTGGATCAGCATTAAGCAGCTACCATGATTGGTGTTAAGTGGTAGGAGCAGAAGTCATGACACATGATACAGGCACAGCATATGTGAAAATCTAATACAAAAACTTTCGCAATAAACAAGAATAACTGAGTGCTTAGAAGTACAGAAGAGGGAGGGAGCCAACAGATGCATCTGAAGTCATCAGAGAAAGATTCTCGGAGGAAATTACATTTGAGCTCAATATTCCGGGGACTGACACGACTTTTCTAGGTAGAGAGGTGAAGGGAGGCATTTATGGTACAAATGGATGTGAAGCCAAAAGGAGACACAGCAGCTCTGGGGAAGAGACGGAGGCAAAATGTACGGTAGGAAGAGAAAAGAATGGGTAAGGCTCAAACTGCCAAATCATTCAGGAAACCTGCAATATCCAGCCTTGAGGGATTAGAAAGAGAGGTATGGAGACCAAGTATCCATCCAGGAAGGTAATGCCTTCCATCAAGGAGAGGACTGGAGGCCACTAGTAATACAGTGAGTTCTACAATCCACTGAGACCTAACTGAGGTAGGATTTTGCAGGTCATCAAGTTTACACATCAGAACCAAGAAGGAATCTCCCTTGTAATCTTTCCCATACCCTAGAGCTGAAACAAGGCAGGGGAGGGCAAAGTTATCATAATAGAAAGGTGCTATATAGACATATAGAATGTAGATGCCAGGGAAGATGAAAGACATTCGACCATGCACAGGAAAGCACCCCAACAGAGTTACCCAGTTTGATGCAATAGTACCAATAAGAAGTCCTAACCAGCTAAGCGAGATGTATATACCTGTATAATACTGGCACATCTGCAAGGGACCAGGCGGGGGTAATCAACTGCTCTGGGATTAGCGATGAGGCCTGCTCAGAAGGAGGGAATTCATACGAGCTACTGAGAATCGAGTCAGAAGACTATGGATAGTGTAACGGGATTTTGGCACAGCAGATAAACACGTGGGGTTTTACCGCTGCATTTTCCCCTGAGTTTGTGTCCTTTAATGCTAAAGAATTAGACACTTGGACAGAATTGTTTTTCTTTTCACACGTTTATTCTAGATTAAAATCAGTTAAGGGAAGGGGGAATGGGATTGGGGAGCAGTCCAGTCACCGCATGGTCTATGAGGCTTATAAATCATCAAAAGTGCACAGAATCACCCAAAAAGTGAAAAAAAGGAAATAGCACACATGTTAAAGGGAAAATTCCCTCCCCCCCTTCTGATCCCAGTAACAAGATCAGAGAGGGGAAGGGGTACAACTCGCCAGCCCAGTCTGCACACCTCCAGCCCAGCAGTCAGGACAGGAAAAAAGCACGTGTTTCAAGTTCAAGTCAGGACTTTTAAAGGTTTCTTTTCTGGGGGCAGTGGCAAGGCTCCAGCCTGGAAGTGTCATTGATAGTGTAGCATGAGGTCACTGTGTGAGGCCATGCCCTCTCTACCTGTGGGAGGGGTCTTTCTCCTAATCCATCTCAATAGGAAGGTCACAGACCACAGAGGGAAGCTACTGCTATTCTTTGGCCAAAATGAGAGGTTATGCCCATTAAAAAGCCTTCTGAATGTATAACTGATCTCCTCTGACCAATGCTACTGTCATTCATGCTTTAGAAATTTTGCTTTTGACCAATGGCAGTGAATATCAGGGATACCCCAAGATCCATCGGTACAGAAAGCCAACGGCCTAGCTGGAGAGGCATCATCTCTGTCACATCAGGCAGGACCCAGGAGACATTAGAAAGGAAGTGACAGATTAAATATGAGTGATGCTCTCACAGCTAGCCTGAGAACCTCCTCCGGGGAGAAGGCAGCAGAGATTGAGAAAAGCAGAAAATCAGAGGCTGGAGAAAGCTCAGCACGAAACACATCCTCCATGGCTCAGGGAACATTATAGAAAAGGGACAGAACTATTGTAAGAGCCAGTGGATAAAAATGAGTATCCTGAGGCATTCTGGTCCCCCCCCCCGCCACCCCACTCACTCCACAGGGACTGACTGGGGCATTCATGACCCCACAGTAGATACCAAAAAACCCACCGAGGAGGGTCTGCAGGGGAATGGACGTGGTTCTCATATCACAGCACTACTATGCAATGATTATATCTCTCTTCAAATTCGGTCTTCTTCTATCTTCCCATCTTTCATCTGCTGCTCCTCTCCCTTTTACTTCCTGATCTCTCATTTCACCGCCTACTTATTTCCACAACACAACACCCTCTCTTAAGCTCCGGGCTGTATGTCCTGTAGCTTTTATTATGCCCAGCATTTGAGCTCTTCATGCTCCTGCCTGTTCTTGTAACCTTATCCTCTCAGCAGTCCTGTGAAGAAAATAGGGTCATCACACTTTGTATGTGCAGAACATGTCCAACAGGGGCTACACTCAAGCCTACCATGTGAACTAACCCTACTCCCATCTGGATCCCAACATTATGGTAAGTTGCCTCAAACTTATTAATTGCTGGCTAAAAACTCAAAATCTTACTACTGTGTAAGCATTTTCATATCTAAAATAGATATGTATTAGTGATGGTTAATTTTAATGGTCAGCTTGACTGATTTAATAAATATCTAGGGCATGAACAAGGTGTACCATTGGGTATGTTCATGAGGGCTTCTCCAGAAAGAAGGAATAACTGAACAGGGGAAACCCAGACAGAGTGTGAGCAACATCGTCACATGGATCAAGATCTTGGACTGAATAAAGAGGGGAAAGGAGAGAGCCACCTGAGCACAGAATTCTCCTTTCTCTCCTTCCTGGTCTTCTGAGATGTGAGCAAGCAGCCCTCACGTGACCACCCCCAGGAGCCACCTTCTCTGCCATGATGCACAATATCCCCTTACACTCTTGGCCAAAGTAATTCCTTCCTCTCTTAAGTTGCTTTTGTCAGATATTTGGTCCCAACAATGTGAGAAGTAGCTAGTAGAGTGTTTGATTTTCGCTGTTAGATAGCCTCAATATGTAGTGTTGTGTGTCCTCTGACTCTCGTTCTGGTGCCTCAGCCTCCAGAGTGCAGAGACTGCAGCCCTGTCACAACATCCGTAATCACTATTGTGTGCTGGCTGGGTGCTATGTGTTTGCAAACACTGTTACAGTCGAAAGTGACCCCAACCTTCAAGGTTCTCCTTTCGCCTTCTGTTACCTCAGCATTCTGTAGTATGACCTTCATAAACAAGCCCACACTTAGGCATATTCTGCTTAATGAGTATCTCTCCAGACCCAGGGAGCTCTTGGTACCAATGCCTGATTCCCTAGTTCTGCCAATGAGTACAGAGCCATACCCCTGAACCAGGATGGACAATCAAAGTCCCTTCCCTGAGATTTTTAAATTTATTTTTTATTTTTTATTTATCTTTTTTTCTTTATTGTTCATAATGAGTTACATTGTTTAGTGGGCCAACTATGAGTTGTTATCCCCAATTCCCCGTTGCCCCCCTTCCCCATCCCCAGTCAGCTGGATATCCTCCTCCGTGGGCCGTCTGTATCAGTCTTTATGGTAGGGGACCATGGATAGCTCATTCTTCGGCCGGGCTCTCATGTCTCAAGTGTGTAGTTACTGAGGGTTGCCAGGTCTCTGCTATTCTCCCCCACTATGGCTCTCACAATCTTTCCGCCCCCTCTTCCGCTCTTTAAAATATTTTATTTATTCATTTTCAAGCAGAGAGAGAGAGAGAGAGAGAGAGAGAGAGAGAGCGCCAGGGCCACCACCTTGTGTGTCTGGCTTATGCTATTTTATTTATTCATCCTGAGATTTTAATATTAAGTTTGCATCGGGGTTTGACCTCTTCCTAAGCAGCTCAAAAACTTGGGAGTCTTTGGTTTTCATGTATTTCTTTGACATGTGGACAAAAAAGTAGAAAAACTAGCTTGCAGCAATAGTATAATGACACCAATAAATAAAAGATAAAAGAAATGGATATTAATATACAAATGAATGAAGTTGGTCCCTTCCTTACATGAAATTTAACTCAAGGTGAATCACAGAGATAGGTGTGAATGCTAAAACATTTTATTTAATTTTTAGAAAGACATTGGCATAAAGTTCTGAACCTTGGGGCAGGCAGCTCTGGGGAGGGGGGAACAGATTAAATGTGCTTCATCAAACTTCAATTCTCTGCATTCAAGAACATCAGGTTAAAAGGCAACCTACATTGTGAACTGCATTCAGAATATACCACATCCTGATGGAAAGTCTTCGTTGCCTACTGTGGAAATCAGTCAGTTATCAACATTAAGAGGTACAGAAACTGGGGCCAAAGATATGCATTTGACCAAAGAGATCAACTATCAGGGACTAGTTAAAACCACCATGAAATATGACTCTCCACCCGCGAAGATGGCAATAATCAAAAAAGTGAAAACTGACAAGCAAGAATGTGGAGAAATGGAATGCTTTTTGCATTTTTGGTGGAGATGTAAAGTGATTCAACCACTATGGAAAATGGTTTGGCAATTTCTCAAAATGTTAAATGTGGCATTACCATATGATTTGTCACTTCAGCTTCTCTTACATAACCATGAGAAATGAAAACATATGTCAATTGAAAATATGTACACAAATGTTTAGAGCAGCATTATCTGCACTAGCCAAAAAGTGAAAGCCTAAATGCCCGTCAACAAATGAATGAATGTGAATGGGGCATATCCATGCAAGGGAGTGTTATTTGTCCCTAAAAGAGAAAACAGTGGTGATAGATACTATAGCTTGGATGAACCTTGAAAACATATGGCAAGCAAAAGAAGACAAACATCAGTTGTGTAATTGTTTGTATGAAATGTCCAAAAGAGGCAAACTCTAGACAGAAGGCAAGCAAGTGATTGCTATGAGCTGGTAAGGACACATGGTGGTATCTTCACTGACACACGGAGCTTCTTACAGGGATGAGGAGAATGCTTTCAAATTGATATTAGTGGTGGTAAAACAGCTCGGTGAATCTAATGACTACTGTTGATTGTGATCTTTAACTCAATGGCTTTCATCCCAGATGGGCCCCTTCCTGATTGCCTGATGTGCCAGCATTTAGGGATTGTGAGACATAGCTACAGGCCAAGAATTAAAACACCTTTATGAGACATAAAACAACTCAAGTAAATCTACACTATTTACTACCAAAAGTATGTGCTAGACCTGGACCCCATGTGAGCATGGATGGATGTTTCTCACTTCACAAACTCACAGTAACTGTCACCACTCATTTGGCACTGGAGCAGACACAAATGCAGCCTTTGTCCCCCTCCCCTGTGATGACAGAGAGTTGTGAAGTGTGTGAGGGATTAGATAAAGAAGCTTTTCTTTTTGTGTAAACAGAGAAATGCACAAGTCTGATGCCATCAAGTTCCTAGGCCTCTTACCTTGATAATCCACCTCCATCAGTATGTTACAGGAGGCAAAGAATGCTTTCATTTTAGAAGCCGGGTACTCATTCTGTAGTAAGTTGGTATTTATTTATGAAAGCTCTATCTCAAGGACTGAGATACAAGATCAGTGTCTATTAACCTAGAGACACTCATAAAACTTCACATCAGAAGCATAATTTAGGGCTCACTAGAGACACATAGTATATGATAGCATCCCCTGTGGTTTAATTAGCTTTTCCTTCATGCTAAAGGTATTAAACATCTTTTAGTTTAGTAAGTGGTCATTCATATATTCTTGAGTGAAGTGTCAAATTAAATCTCTTCTCAAGTTTTTAAAATGGATTTGTTTTCTTTCATGATTAAGTTTTCAGAATTGTTTATATACATGGATACAAGACTCATGTCAGATATGTTCTTTGCAAATGGTCGTGCATTGCTTAACAGTGGAGATGCCTCGTGACATGATTTCAGACTTGTATGGACATCTTGGGATGTGCTGACATGGACTTTGGTGGTCACTAAAAGCCGCTGGACATGGGCACTGTGAGAATCATACAGCAAACTATTTTACAGGTAACTTTCTTTTGCAAGTGCAAAGAGTATACATTATAAAAACAATAAAAAGTAAAATATAGTAAATGCATCGTCTAGTGTCCATTAACTATCATCATTATCAAACATTAGGTACTCACATAATTGTATGACTGAGAGCACAGTGGGTTTGTTCACCAACATCACCACAACCATGTGAGGAATGCATCACACTATAGTGTTACCATGGCAATAAGACATTTTTGACACCATTATAACTTTAAGAGACCTTGTCATATATGAGGTCTGTCATTGTCAATATTCACAAATGACTGTATTTTCTTCCTTTGATGGTTTTCATTCTCTCAGCAGTGTCTTCTGGAGAATTGACTTGTTTCATGTAGATGGGTTTGGCTGACCACTGTTCTCTCGTGGATTATCATCTTGACTTTATATCTAACAAATCTTGGTCTAATTCAAAGTCACAAAGACTTTGTCATATATTTTGTTTGAGGCTATTTTATAGCTTTAGGTTTTACATATATGTTTATTTCCCATTTTTGTTCTTTTTTATTTGTGGTACCTGATGGAAGGTTTTAACTACAGCTTAGAAAATGGAAGATTATATTCTTAGGTCCCAGTGCTTAAAGGATAACATGTGGCCAGGACCCAGATAACCTGCAGAAATACTTATAAAGATTTATAAGACAGCAGATGACTGGATATCCTAAACATTTTATTATCTGTCTAGAATGAATAATCAGTGACTCTAGCTTTATCATTATGGCATGTTTTTATGGTTTCTATATTAAAAAAGAAACCTTAAGATATTTAGCTGAAGATGAATCTTGAGTTTCTGGGTTTTGTTGTTTTATTATTACTTAAAACCTTTTTTTTTTTTTTAGGTAGGGTCTCATTCTAGCCCAGGCTGACCTGGAATTCACTATGTAGTCTCAGGATGGCCTTGAACTCATAGCAAACCTACCTCTACCTTCTGAGTGCTGGGATTAAAGGCATGTGCCACCACGCCTGGCTTTTGTTTTGTTTTGATTAGGCTTTGGGCTTGGTTTTGGAGATGGGGGTCTCATTTTGTAGTCCAGGCTGAACTCATCATGTAGTTAAGTTTAGCCACAAACTCACAACACTCCTCTTACCTCAGCCTTCCAAGTGCTAAGA